>OY992537.1:14588591-14738411 GCA_963921195.1 Pegoplata infirma | reverse complement strand
GTACAAAATGCATAAAATTGTACAAAATGCATAAAATTGCACAAAATGCATAAAATTGCACAAATGCATAAAATTGCACAAATGCATAAAATTGCACAAAATGCATAAAATTGCACAAAATGCATAAATTGCACAAATGCATAAAGTTGCACAAAATGCATAAAATTGCACAAAATGCATAAAAATGCATAAAATTGTACAAAATGCATAAAATTGTACAAAATGTATAAAATTGTACCAAATGCATAAAATTGTACAAAATGAATAAAATTGTACTAAATGCATAAAATTGTACAAAATGCATAAAATTGTACAAAATGCATAAAATTGTACAAAATGCATAAAATTTTACAAAATGCATAAAATAGTACAAAATGCATAAAATTGTACAAAATGCATAAAATTGTACAAAATGCATAAAATTGTACAAAATGAATAAAATTGTACACAATGCAAAAAATTGTACAAAATGCATAAAATTGTACAAAATGCATAAAATTGTACAAAATGCATAAAATTGTACAAAATGCATAAAATTGTACAAAATGCATAAAATTGTACAAAATGCATAAAAATTGACCAAATGCATAACATTGTACAAAATGCATAAAATTGTACAAAATGCATAAAACTGTACAAAATGCATAAAATTGTACAAAATGCATAAAATTGCACAAAATGCATAAAATTGCACAAAATGCATAAAATTGTACAAAATGCATAAAAATTGACCAAATGCATAACATTGTACAAAATGCATAAAATTGTACAAAAATGCATAAAACTGTACAAAATGCATAAAATTGTACAAAATGCATAAAATTGTTACAAGTGCATAAAATTGTACAAAATGCATAAAATTGCACCAAATGCATAAAATTGCACAAAATGCATAAAACTGCACAAAATGTTGTACAAAATGGATAAAATTGTACAAAATGCATAAAATTGTTTAAATGCATAAAATAATACAAATTGCATAAAATTTCACAAAATGCATAAAAATGCACAAAATGAATAAAATTACACAAAATGCATAAAATTGCAAAAATGCAAAAAAAGTACAAAACGCATAAAATTGTACAAAATGCATTAAATTTTACAAAAGCATAATAGTACAAAATGCGGTAGACGTTGGAGCAAACATTCTGCCTCGCGAATAAGGTTGACAAATAGATAAATTATGTTTTTATACCCTCCAACCACAGTATGGGGGTATACTCACTTTGTCATTCCGTGTGTAACGCATCGAAATTTCGGTCTAGGACCCCATAAAGTATATATTTTATTGATCAGTGATCGATTCTAAGACATTCTAGCGATGTCCGTCCGTCCGTCCGTCCGTCCGTCTGTCCGTCTGTCCGTCTGTAGAGGACACGATACAGTCCAAAATAAAAGTGATCGAGTTCCGAAGTTTGGCACGAATATGTCTTATATTCCTAGGCAGGTTAAGTTCGGAAATGGGCAAAATCGGACCAAGGGGAAAAAAGTTCCTCCCTGGAGATCTAAACCAACCCAAGAAAAACCGCATTTTTTGCAGAGTTTTTTGTACTTTTGGTAAGCAAATGCAACATTCTGATCTCAGAAGAATTTCAAAATCGCAAGGGGAAGGTGCCCCCTAACGTCCCCCACCAACCCCCCCCCCCAAAAAAAAAAAAGACGCCCCTGGATTTTTTTTTTATATTTTTTTTTACATTTTGGAGGGTATAAAAGATTCGGCACAGCCGAATGTAACACTCTCACTTGTTTCACTTAATAAATATAACTTTTTTAATTATTTTTTATATACCCGATCTCAAAAAGGGGGGCGGTCCAAATAAAAATTGACTTTTCAGATCCCCTAGATCCAAGTGAAGGTCGATGAACTTCATATGGCATAAAAATGTTTCATTGATTAAACAAATATACAAAAAAACCTGCACAAAAATTGCGTTTTTCTGGGTAAATTTAGTTCTTCAAGGGGAAACTGGCCCGATTTTGCTCATATACGAACTTAACCAGCCTATGACCATAAGACATTTATTCATGCCAAACTTCTCCGACCAATATTTCGATGCGTTACACATGGAATGACAAAGTGATTTTAAAAAGTATAAAGTATCATTAATTTTTGAGAGTTTGTTATTTCCCAATCACCCCAATCCTGATAAAAAGCTAACGAGCTAAATGCCTTATGCTGGTTGTCCATGTTTTATTAACTGAAATAAAAACCCTGGAAAAACTAATCACATAATAAATGCAGTGACCCAAGTGATATGTTTTGAATATGAATATAATAATTAAAAAATATTTAATATGTATGCGAAATACATTCTGCTGAATATTTAATGCGGTATAATAGCCTAAGTAAAAAATTTCCCGAGTTAAAAAGTTAAAATTATATCTAAATTGATAAAATTTTATCAAATTATATATAATTATATCAGAATTTGTTTCATATAAAATTTTATAAATTATATCAAATTATATATAATTTTATCTAATTTTATAAAAAAAATTAAGAGAAACCTCTATATATAATCTTATATAATTATATAAAATTTTTTCAAATTATATATAATTATATAAAAAACTTTTTTCTCGGGTTGATAAAATTATATATAGGTTCAATCAAATATTTAAAAATTAGATCAAATTATATCTAATTTGATCGAATTTTATAAAATTTAAGATATTATTAGATCTAATTTTTATCAAATTGGATATAATTTGTTCTAATTTTATAAAATTTCATCAACCATTTAAAAAATGAAACCTGTATATAATCTTATATAATTATATGTAATTTTTTATAATTTTTAGCATATTGTATACAATTTTATATAAACTTTTTTACTCGAAAATGATCCAACTCTAGCTCAAATTGTGTTGAACATTTTTACACAAAAAATTTACGAATTTTAGAATTTAAAGAATTTTTTTGAAAACATCGTATAACAAAATTAAAGCAAAAATTTATAATTCTCCAAATTAAAGAAAAAAAAATATTTAAAAAATTATATAAAAACGCAATAAATTGAATGGAAACTTCTAAACAAATTTCCGGTTGAAACACAAATAGAAAAAAAAAATATATAAACAAAACTTAAATTCCTATTAATCATTCCAAAATAGTAAACACCACCATCACAACCATATGTCAAAGTATTTTAAAATATAGACCTAATTTAGAATTAAAAAAAAAATTGTATAAGGAAGTAGGTTAAATATACTATAAAAATATATCTAATTTCTTATTATATAAAAAGTCAACAACTCACCTGTCGTATCCATATAAACAATTAAAATGCTAAAGACAGTCGCAAATGATAGAATACATAAAGCTATTGGCAAAAGTTGACGATAAGGTGATGGACCCAAACGAGGATCAAATTTCTTTAAATTTTTACTTCCGTTTGCTGAACCAGAAGAAGACGATGACGACAAACTAGGTTTATGATGATTATGATGATCAGGCAGATGATTTTTATTGTTATTAATGTGCTGGTGTGGATGATTTTGCTGATGAAGATGATGTTGGGAGGAGGAAGAATTAGAGGAGCAGGAATTTTTTACAGATGCTATTGACTTTTGTTGTTGGCAACATGATGTTTCATCATCATGTTGCTGCTGCTGTATCTGATGATTGTGATGTTGATGCTGATGATTGTTGTGATGCCGATGATGATTACGTTGAAGATGAGGTGAAAGTCTTGTGGGCGTTGATAGAGGCGAGGAAACTGTGCTGGGACAAGGTGAACTAAACGCACTACTCATCCCACTAGTACAACCGGTATCACTAAATGAATTATCCACCGTACAGTGGCTAAGATGTGATGATGGCATATGCCGCGTATTATTAAATATCGTAGATGTGGTTGGTGTTGTTGTGGCGGCATTAGTTCGACTAAAACGATGTTGCAAATGATCTGGTTCATCATACGATAACGATGATGCTGCTTCTAATAAACCATCTTTGGTGGCATTTAAATCATTTCGTGTTATATTAGCAGGTAACCTTCTCCTCCGTGTTTCCTCACTATCTACCTCATCGTGATCTCGATGTGTTGATGTCGCAGTCGTTGTAGAGCGATTATTACACGACAATATATCCGTTGTCGTCGTACCGATTCTATCGGGCAGTTTTGTTGTAATTGAATCATATTGTATATTATCCAATTTTTGTGTGATATCTGTTATGGAAACTGATTTTATCAAAGATTTATTACAAACTCTCCCACTTAAAGAGTTATGCCTTCTGTGTTGTGTGAATACCGTATTGTTGGGATTTTCACTGGCTGCTCGTTCTGAACGTTGCACTTGTTCTGATGCTAACGCCGCAGCATTTGTAAATAATTTAGACATAATTTCACTAAAGAAATATCAAAAAAGAAATTTTGCGCCCCAGAGTTATAAAAAATTTTGATGATAATTTATCCTCATTATGTTTGTTGGGTTATATTTTTTAGAGCATCTTCAAAATATTAAAACTGAAAATAGAAGAAAAAAAAATTAAGAATTAATAAAAAAAATCATTCACAAAAAACAAAAAAATCTTGAGAGAGTTCATTAACTTTTTAAAATATAAGTGCAGTTAGGTTTAAAATAATAGGGACACGAAATAATAAGGACACTGACAACTCAAATTTAAAAAGAGCATATCTTAAAAACGACAACGATTTTTAGAAAAATCTAGAAAGGGCTACGTATATAATTTATCTAGCTATTATTTGCGTCTAATACGGACCAGATTGGGTTAAAAATAAATATAATACGAGGGTTTAACTGGAAAAAGATTTGTTTGTATTAATAAAAATAATTTCATTTCCAGTTCGACCCTCGTAACATACTTATTTTTTACACAATCTGGTCCAGATTAGGTTCAAGTGAAAACTAGATAAATTATCTGCATTTCCCTTTTAGATTTTTGTAAAAATCGATTTCGTTTTTAAGATATTCCCTTTTAAATTTTAAAGTTTGGTGTCCTTATTATTTCGTGTCTCTATTTTTTTGAACATAACTGCATAATGTATGGCTTTCCAATGATAATGCAGGATGTTGTAGGATTTTAAACGTCATCTTTAAATTACAAGATGCCTGTGTTTTTAATTTTTTTGTTAGAAAAATCCCCAAAAAATCTTTAAAAAAAAATCTTTTTAAAAATTATGTATGGCTCTCTAAACAACGAAAAAAAAAAAATACCAGAATAATGCAAAGAAGAACACTTCAAAATATTGAATTCAGATATTTTCTAAATGAAATAAACACCACCTGTCAAAAATCTACACACAACAACAACAAAAAAAATAAAAACATCAACAGAGAGCAAGAGGCAACAGTCTGCAGAATCGTTCAGTTTAGTTCTTTAACAACAATAACAAATGCCGCATTTTTCATAAAATTTTTAAATAAAATACAGACAGTATGAAAAAGTTGTATAAAAATGCAATTACGCCACGCAGACACACTCACTCTTTAGAAAAACTCATAAAAATGTTGATGGTTTAAGAACAAAAAAATCGAAAAAAGGTACGAACTTACGTTTGTTGTATCTAGAAAACAAATGAAGAATGAATTAAACCTCTCAACCATGTACAACATTCAAGCACAAGAATTTGTATGTGGAAGACGAAGAAGTAGAGGTTGGACACGAAAAACAATAGTCTGGAGGAGGAAAGGTGGCCCTGTCGGATCGATCTTTTTTCCACTTAGTGGTAGAGGGTATATATAAGTTTGTCATTCCGTTTGTAACGCATCGAAATATCGGTCTAAGACCCCATAAAGTATATATATTATTGATCAGTGATGGATTCTAAGACATTCTAGCGATGTCCGTCTGTAGAAATGGTGATCACGGCCAAAGTATTTAACACATATGACTAGGACTTAGCATATTTACTTGTTGTTGTCCTAAGTTGTTTGGTATTGCATATGAGCAAAATCGGTTCAGCGGTTCAAGAGTTATCAAAGAAAATGTAAGGACACCTCGAAAATTTTGGTAAATTCAACATAACCTAAAAATAAAAATACAGAATTGATCACCGAATGGTATTTTAACCAGTACAAACACATTGTTTAAACAAAAAAGTTTTCGCGGAATTTTTTTAACCCAAAATTTTTATTTTTATCAATATATTCGGCAAGGCCGAATTTAACTTTTTATACCCTACACCACTGTGTGGTACAGGGTATATTGAGTTTGCGCTGATGTTTGTAACTACCCGAAATATTGGTCCTAGACATACCTTCAAGCATACCAATCGACTCAGAATTACTTTTTGAGTCGATTTAGCCGTCCGTCCGTCTGTCCATCTATCGGTTTAAGCACAATACAGGTCGCAATTTTAAAAAAATTGACATCTTTTGGCCCAAGGACGAAGCCTATTGAAATTGGAGAACATCGGTCCATGTTAAGACCTAGCCCCCATAAAAACGCCCCCTTTGGATTCGGCTTAATGACTCTAATGACCGAATTATAATATATATCGCTTTGAAATCTAGCAGGTAATCAAATTTTGTATGCATGAACCATCATTCGAAATTTCAAAGGAATCGGATCAGTTCTTCTGGTAGTATACAAGCCATACAAGCCACGCTCCCAATATTCACATAATTCCCTTAAAATTCATAAAAATGGAAATGTTTGAAAAAAAATTTATTTTTAGGTGTTAAACGTGTACTTTAGTTACCTAATCAAATCGGAATATAATTTGACAATTTTTGGACTAAGTCCCCCTCATAAAAATTTCGACCGATATTCAGTTAAATCGGTATATTGACAAAAAAATAAACCAATTCCACTAAAATTTTAATAAAGATCTAACAAAAGACAGATCCGATCGGTCCGTGGACCGAAATGGACTTGGGACCCATTTTCCGGAAAACACTGGTGTAGGGTATCATATGGTCGGGCTTGACCGACTATAACTGTCTTACTTGTTTTTTTTTTATACCCTCCACTAGTGTCCGACCGAACGCACTTTTTTAGACCGAACCCGTAACCGAACCCGAACTTCGGTAAATTTTGCAAAGTTCGGCCGAACCCGAACCCGTACCCGAACTTTTTTTATTTAAAAAAAAAGTTGTTTTTGCAAATAATTATGAAAAAAACAACTAAGATGTGTTTTTTTTTATTAGTTGTATACTTAAAAAAGTGGAAAAATATAGCTCAAGTTGATTTTTTTGGAAAAAAAAAAATATTTCTTTTTAATAATAGCCCGATTCTAGGTGTAAAGTAGTTGCACTGGTAATATGGCTTAATTTAAAGACGATAAAATGCAATACATACAAAAGTTCGATGTTCGGTTAAGTTCGGCAAAAATTTTACCGAACACCGAACAGTGGCCGAACGTCACTTTTTGCCGAACTCCGTAACCGAACCTGAACGTTCGGTCGGACACTACCCTCCACTCCACTGATACAGGGTATATATAAGTTTGTCATTCCGTTTGTAACACCTCGAAATATTGGTCAAAGACCCCATTAAGTATATATATCAATGATCCTCGATCGATTTTAAGACGATCTAGCGATGTCCGTCCATCCGTCCGTCTGTCTATTGAAAACACGCTAACTTTTGAAAGACTACGGAGGCTCCTGAAATTTGGCATATATGTAGGGCATTTACCTGGTCAGGTTGGTATTGCAATCCAGCGAAATCGGTCCAGTGGTTCTAAAGTTATAAACAAAATACTGAATTTCGACAAGGTTTTTGCGTGAATTTACGAGATAAAAAACACGGTATTTTTCGAAAGGCTGAGGATGCTGAAACTTGGCATATATATTTATCGTTCCCCTGACCTAGTTCGTATTGAATTTCAGACGAATCGGTATAGTCGTTCAAAAGTTATTAGCAAAACCGTAAATTTCAGATTAGTTTCACCTTAAATTCACGTGTTGAAAACCCGTTAAATATGTTTTAAAAACATTAGTCAAAAAATATTTTTCAACGGATTTTTGTCACTCAAAAATATTTTTACACTAAAAAAAAATACACTTAAAAAAAATACACTCAAAAATTATTTAAAAAAAAAAGTTGTTCACACAAAATAAAATATTTGTAATCAAAAATGTTATTTTTTCACGTTATAAAATTAACTATCACTTAAAAAGGGCATTGTGGAGGGTATTCATAGATTCGGTACAGTCGAATTTAATTTTTCTACTTGTTTTTTTTTTATTTTTTTTTTTTTATTTTTTTTTTATTTTTTTTTTTTTATTTTTTTAATCATTTTTATCTCGGCAGAGCCAAATTTAACACTCACAATTGTTTTTTTTCGTCTCTATAAAACTATTTCCCTGTATCACCTTTTAGACACAGTAGTAGAAAGTAGTAGTCGTAGTTGTATGCGAGTGTAGTACAACAAGTACCACCACAGATCTCTCAAAACATTGTACAGCAGCAGATGTTTTTCGTTTTTTTCTTCCTTTTTTTTTTTTTTTTGTTTAACGACTCTTAACTCGACTTCATGCACATCTCATCATACACAACAGAGTAAAATAAGAATAATGAACCATAACGTTTATGAACCATAACGTCTTGGATAAGTGTATCATCGAGTATTAAGCACGAGAGTAGTACCTTCTTTAATTTTATGTATCAAGAAGAAGAAGAAAACGATAAAAAAACTTCAGAAATATGTCAAAAAACTATATTGTATACAAAAACAAGTAAAAAATTTAAATTCGGCCTTGCCGACTGTATTGATACCCTTCACAATGTTTAAAAAAATGTTGCACAAAACTTTAAAAAAAAAATCTTTTTGACAAAAAAAAAATTTGAAAAAAAATTTCTGCGAAAAAAATGTTGGTAAAAAAGGCCGCGATTTTTTCTTTTTTTGTAAAAAAATATGTTTTCATTTTTAGGTTATGTTGAATGTACTAAAACTTTCGAGGTGTCCTTACATTTTCGTTCATAACTTTTGAACCGCTGAACCGATTTCGCTCAAATGCAATACCAAACTACTTAGGACAACAACAAATCAATGTGCTAAGTCTCAGTTATATATGTTTAATACTTTGGCAGTGGTCACGATTTCAACAGACGGACATCGCTAAAATGTCTTAGAATCGGTTACTGATCAATAATATATTTACCTTATGGGGTTCCAGACCGATATTTCGATGTGTTACAAACGGAATGACAAACTAATATATACCCTCTATCCCTATAGTGGAGGATATAAAAAAATATGCTCAGAACAAGGTTTACCTTTACAAAAACTACTAATGGTCATGTCTGCAAATATTATATTTATTTTTGTTCTTTCTTTAGCATTTCATGGTCCCGAGGGCGTATCTTTGTTAGGTATTTAGAAGGTTTTTTGGTGGTTTTTGTTTAGAGTTTTTTTTTTTGCAAAATTGTAAACAATTAAAAAAAAATCAATTTTGATTTTTTGTTGGATTCAAGGATTTTATTTGTGATTTATGTGTGTTGTGGTGTAAGGAACGTTTGATGGAAAAATTTAAATCAAATGGACAAACGCAAAAAACTCTGCCTAAGAAGCACGAAAATCCTTAGAAAATATACCAATTGCCTGCTGATTTTAGCAAAAATCAGCTAATTTCAAAAAAATCAGGTGTTTTTAGCTGACTTAATTATCTGTCATTTCACAGATAAATCTGCGTTTTTACATCAAATTCTATTCATGAAAATTGAAAAAAAAAAATTTGCTATGTTACAAAATTATCTTTTTTTGACAACTTTTTCTTTAAATTTTGAATTTCAAAAAAATTGTTTGTTTTTTACATTGAATGAAAAAGAATTATTCAAAATATCCATTTTAGCAGAAAAAAATTGTTAATTAAAATTAAAAGTCGTTTCAAAGATTTTTTTGACAGCTTTTCTTTTAAGTCTCATGTTTTATATTCCCCAAACACAAAAAATTATTGGCTAACAATATTCAATTAAATCTATTGATCAATAAAATTTAAATGAATCAATCATTATTTTGATAAAAATTTTTGTTGTTATTTTTACCAGATTTTTTTTTCGCGTTAATTTATTTGAATATATTATCTAAAAACATATTATATTTGTTTTATTATTGCCAACATATTTTAAAGCAAAAAATAAGCATTTATTTATAATTTTGTCAAAAGCTAACAATTCATTCGTTAAATCAATCATTATTTTAATTGACTTCAAATAAAAAATTGATAAAAGTTTTTTATCAAAATCAAAAAATGATTGATTAAAAAAAAATATTTATTTAACCACCTAATCATTTGGTAGTTGGTATAACAATTTTCTTCATTGGAAAAGTTTCAATCAAAAAATTTATTGAAACCACATTTTTGGTGATTGAAATTAGTTTTTAATTATTTCTGTTCACTAATTGTAAGTCCAGAGCATGAAAACGCCAAAATTAATTAAAAACCCTTCAACCAAAAAAAATTATCAAGCAATTATATATTTTTTTTAATTTTCTATTATCCAGGCGCAAAATCGACTTTAAAAATTTATTAACACTTGAAAAATATAAAAATACATGCTAATATGTTTATTATTTTTTTTAGTTTTTTTTTTAGAAAATAAAACTGCTGCAGTATAAACGAAACAATGTGAATATTGAATAATGGTTTGTATATAGTTGCCAAGTGCAATACAATAAGTAAATGGATATTAAAGTGGTTTAAAAAATCAAATTTTAAAACGAGACTGGAAGTCAAAAATGTTAATGTTCCTACCAGTGTATTTACCCAGTGTGGATGTCCGAAATCAACATGTTCCAAATATGCTTGTCTAATAGTCTATGTACTAGATGTCCATGTCTTAAATAATGATGTCCCAAAAATTGATGTCACAAATGCTGATGTCAAAAAATTCCATATCCCATAACTCCTACCCAATGCCACGAAAGCCCATGTTCAAATGCCCAATTCTCAATTATTTTTGTCCCAAATATTTATGTCCCAAATATTTATGTCCCAAATATTTATGTCCCAAATATTTATGTCCCAAATATTTATGTCCCAAATATTTATGTCCCAAATATTTATGTCCCAAATATTTATGTCCCAAATATTTATGTCCCAAATATTGATGTCCCAAATATTTATGTCCCAAATATTTATGTCCCAATTTTTGATGTCCCAAATAGTATTTTGGCAAATACTCAGGCCCCAAATATTAATGTCTCAACATTAAAATTTAATTTTCGGGTGAACGGACAGGCATCGATTAATTGAATCAGAATCGATGAAGTATCAATATAATATACTATATACCTTTGGGGTCCTAGACCATTATTTCGATGCGTTATAAAAACAAGTGAGCGTGTTAAATTTGGATGTGCCGAATCTTTGATACCCTCCAACAAGTAAACAAAAAAAAACTGTCGTTTTCTTTTAGAGGGGAGTTGGTGGATCGACGATAGACTTCAGGGGACACCTTCCTCCTTACGATAAATGTTGACAAATAGATTAATAATGGTTTTTGCTAATTAATACGATTTTATAATTAATTTTAATAATTTTTTGTATCCACGCCCCCCAAACAGGGTTCTTTTCTAATCCCCTTGGTCCAAGTGCAGGTCAATGAACTTTCCCATGTCCGATTTATTCCATCTTCGAACTTAACCAGCCTATAACTATAAGACATACCCCCCCCCCCCCCCCCCCCTCCTACTGTGGTTGGAGGGTATAAAAATCGGACAATTTTGTGTTAACAGCCCACTGTAATATCAATATATCTGTATATTAGCATGGACATAATTCACGCGACCTGCTAAAAAACTAAAGCACACAACACACATGTATAAACGTAAAGTAAAGTGTCTGTCCATTTGTCTAGAGATAGTTGTGCAGAAACGTAACTGACTGGCACGTCAATTGGACAGACTTACTAAAGGCTGAATCAGCCTAAATGTAAAGGTAAAGGGGAGATTTAGGCCTCTGTACTGTCTTTCACAACTTTTCAATTCACATGAAATTGTCCGAATCACATGAAATCGAGTTCGGTGATTTGTTGTTCACGTTTTCATTCAAAGTAGAAATCGATTAACTAAAACTTTTGCGAACTTCAATTAATCTTTAAAAGTTTGTCATTCCGTTAAACTAACTCATAGAAATATCGGTCTGGGACCACATAAAGTATATTTATTCATAGTCCCCGATCAATTTAAAGACATTCAAGCGATGTCCGTCTGTCTGTCTGTGGAAATGGTGATCACGGCCAAAATATTACAAGGGGATAACTGAAAGTTAACATATTTATTAGAAGTTCTCCCGAGAAGTTTGGTATTGCATTTGAGCGATATCGGTTCAGCGGTTTAAAAGTTTTGAACGAAAATGTAAGGACACCTCAAAAATTTTAATACATTCAACATAACCTAAAAATACAAAATGCTTTAATTTGGCTGTTGGTTGACATATGTGGACATAATTAAACACCAAATGGTATTTAAACAAGTACAAACATATTTTTTGACAAAAAAATCGAGAATTTTTTTTACCACAATTTTTTTTTCGCGGAAGTTTTTTAAAAAAAAAAAAAATTTTAATTTTTTTTTTTTTCAAAAGTAATTTCCTTTTAAAAAAAGGTTTTTGCAAAAATCTTGTTGAAATTATGGAGGGAATCACTACATTCGTCAAGGCCGAATTTAACTTGTTTACTTGTTCGTATTTCAATTGAATTTTTTTCGGTCTATAATTGTACTTATAGAATCTCAAATTTAAAATTGAAACGATTTTTTTTTGAAGTTGAATTGAAATTTTTCGAATTTTAACTTTTCTTTTGCGAATTTTTATTGATCTTTTTCGAATTTTAATTGATTTTTTGTGATTTTTTAATGCTTTTGATCTTTTTGAATTTTGATCTTTTTGAATTTCAATTTATCACTTCCGAATTTCAATTGCACTCTCTCCGAATTTCAATTAATCTTTTTCGAATTTCAATTTAATCTTTTCGAATTTCAATAGAATTGTAAAAGCGCTTTTACGAATTTCATTGGATCTTTTTTTGATTGTCTATTTCAAATTTTAATTGATCTTTTAAAGTTATTTCGAGTTATTTTACAGTTATTACGAATTTCAATTGATCTTTTTCGAATTTCAATTGATCTTTTTCGCATTTTATTTAACTTTTTCGAATTTCAATTGACCATTTAGAAATTGTAAATGTGCTTTAACGAACTTCGATGGATCTTTTTCAAAGTTTGATTGACTATTTCGAATTTAAATTGATCTTTTACAGTTATTTTGAATTTAAATTAATCTCTGAAAAATTTTATCAAATTTTTTACAAATTTCAATTGATCTTTTAAAAATGATAAATGATATTTTACAAATTTCAGTATAATTTGTTTTGGTACAAAATAAATCTGATCAATTTCAAACGAAGTTTTTAAATTTCATATAAAATTTTCGAAGTTAAAGAGACCATTAGTGTCCGACCGAATATTCGGCTTCGGCTTCGGCCAAAAAGCACTATTCGGCCGCAGTGTTGGTATTTGAGAATTTTTGATTAGTGCCAAGTTGAAGTCTAAAAAGGGCCAAAATGGATTGAAAGGGCCAAACAAATTTTACCATACGTTTTTGGCCAAAGCGATTTTGTTTTTCTTTTTATTTCGCTGTTGTTATTAAGATCTATTCAAAAATTGTTATTCTTTAAAATATCGGATCTCTTAACCCGCTTCTTGAGCTAAATTTCTCTTGACAAGTAATGATCCTTTTGTCCCTAGGTATCAATTTTAGTTTACAATCTTTGCGGACTTAGAGTGGGTAAGGGGATCTAATGAGAGACTTTTTGAACACTTCTTACTAACACTTTTCACAATTCCTATTTTAGAACTTATCTTTTACCGGAAAAAAAATTAATCGCTAAAACCCTCAATCAAGTATACTCGCAAGTGGTCGTTAAAGGGTTAAAGAAAAATAAAAAGTAGGATTCTGTGGGGGAAATGTGGTACTTTTTGACTTTTGGAAACTCATTCAATTTTCCTAAAACAAATTTTTTTAATTTATTTAAAAAAAAATTTACCAATATTAGGTGAGAATGAAAAAGGGCCAAAACAGTTTTTTATGGTGCCACTGAACATTGAATAGTGCCAAAAATGGCACTATTGTGCCACATTTCCCAACCGTGTTCGGCCGCTATTCGGCCGCTATTCGGCTTCGGCCACAATTTTGCCGAATAGGCCGAATAGCGAATAATTGTATAATATTTGTGCTCACGTGTTGAAAAACACACTAAACTAACTTTGAATCACATTAGTAAGCCACAAAAACATTTTATTAAGTGTTTTTGCTACTAAAAACATTTTTTTTTTAATATTCGGCTTCGGCTTCGGTTTGGCCGAATAGTGAAAATTTGGCCGAATATTCGGCTTCGGCTTCGCCAAAAAAGGGTGTATTCGGTCGGACACTAGAGACCATTTGACATCCGAAAAAGATCAATCGATGTTCGAAAAATTCTATTCATCTTTTACATTTTTTTTTTTTTGGAATTTCAATTGATCTCTTTTGAATTTTAATTGAGTTTTTTTAAATTTTAATACGTTTTTAAAAATGCAAGTTCAGGTTTTGTAAAAATGGTGACAAAATCGGGTAACAACATTTCATCCTTCTTTATTTCGTTAACACGAAATGACAATTAAAACCTCCCAGTGAATTATCCAACTGATTCTTATAGATTTTGTTCTCCTGATTCCAAATCTGCCATCCAAAGGTTTCTTGCACGTATCGTTTTTGAGATAATCGCAGTTAAAAAGTATAAAAACCAATAATTTCGCATTTTTGGTGGTCCACTGTTACATATGCTTCCAAAAAAATAGGACTTGATTTCATTTAAAATGGATCTCCTGATTTCAAAACTGCAATCAAAATGTTTCTAGCATGTTCCGTTTTCAAGATATTCGCGTTTGAAAAATTTTTTCACACTAAAATCTCAAACGCGAATATCTCGAAAACGGAACATGATAGTAAAATTGGGATTGCAGTTTTGGAATTGGGACGTTCATTTTATATGAAATTAAATCGTATTTTTTGGAAGCAACGTAAGAATATGTATATGTGGACTGCGAAGTGTTTTTTTTTTCTTTAAAGCACCAATATCTCAAAGTATATTTAAAACACCAAATATCTCAAAAATGTTACGTGCTCGAAAAATTTGAAAGCCAGATTTGGAATCAGGAGAGCAAAATCTATAAGAATCAGTTGGATATTTCACTGGGAAGCTTTTGTTGTTGAACAGTGTAATTATTCAGCAATAACTCGAAAACAGGATCACCGTGTTAACGATTTTTAAAGCTCTAAGTAAAGATGGATGAATTGCCATTACCCGATTTTGTCACCAATTTTACAAAATCTAAAGTTGATTAAAGAGGGATGTGTATCAAATGATATTTTTGAAATTTTAATGAGATTTTTAATTAAAATTTATTAATTTCAAATGGAGTTGTTAAATTTCAAATGGAATCTTTGAGTTTCATTAACATCCGAAAAATTTCAACGATTCGTAAAAATCAATAGATGTTCGGAAAATTTAATATAACGAATTTAAATTAATTCTTTTTCGAATTAAGTTTTAAAATTTCAAATGAAATCTTCGAATTTTAAGTAAGTGAAATTTTAAATAAAATTTCAAACTCTCGTTACATATTGCATTTTTCCAAAAGTCCCACATTTACGTTTGGACTAATTCAGCCTTTAATGTGTGCAAGTGAGTGAGGCGGCATTGGTTGGCTGATTATCGATTGCCACTTTAGACAGTAGTTTTGTTAAATACACGTACTAAAAAAAAAAACTTCAAAACAAAATATTTTCTGTATTGGTCTACTACACAACAACACTTGGATGTTAAAACAATCAATATTTTAGTTTTTTTACACTTTTTGTTGTTATTATATTATGACCCTGATTGTTGTTAAATATAATGAATATACAATTGTGGAATGTAATATATTTCATTTTATTAATAATTAAATTCTTTTAATCATGATAATGATGATGATCATCATCATCAAAACACCACACGAAATAATATTTTTCTTCTAGAGAGTTTCTTAACTGTGGGAAAATTTATGCGTTAAAATTAAAGTAAAAAAATTAGCTCAAATTTGTAGTTTTATTTTTATTGAGTGAATAAAATAATTTTATTTACCAAAAGCGATAATTGCAATCCGAAAGTGTTGAAAATTGAAAATTAAACTCAATTGTTTTTTTTTTTTTGTCTTCCAAATCGTGTAAATATTTTTCATTCATTCTTTATTTTTTTTTTTTTTTGTTAATTTCAAGTTAAATAAAATATTTTGACATCAGTAATGGCACATTAAAACGAACGAAATAAACTTAAAAATATAAAAAAAAAAAACTTTAAAGTAGATTTTCAGTTTTTCTATAAAGTTTCATGCCGCGAATGAAACGCTTAAGTGCTCTACACATGGCAAATGAAAGAGATTTTATATGCACATTATTGTAAAATAGAGAGGGCTGAAAAAAACTTAACAATAATTAAAATCAAAGCATTGAAAATTTAATTCACCATTCAATTTATTAATTTTTAAAATTTTTTAAAAATTTTAGTAAAAAACATATTCAGTAAAATAAAATTTTTAGTCAACAAAATTTTTAAAGAAAAAAGCAAGTAAAAATATTTTTTATTAAATAAATTTACAAAAAAAAAATTAGAAAAAAAAACAATTAGTAAAAAAAAATTAGTAAAAAACATTTATAGTAAAAAAAAAATTAGTAATAAAAGTTTTTTACTAAAGAAAAAAATTTTACTAAAAAAAAGTTATAAAAAAATTTTATTTTTGAGAAAGATTATTCTAGCTCAAGGTCATATTTCTTTTACTAATCATTACGATGATATTGTCAAAGTAACAATTTTCAAGAAACTTTTTATAAAGTTGTTTGTTTTAAATTGATTGGTTTGGTCATTTTGCAAGACTTACTCGACACGTGTTTCGGAATTCGTCAAATTCCATTGTCAAGAGTATTTAGCAAATTGACAATCGTTTGTGGCAAAACATAAAACAATGGAATTTGACGAATTCCGAAACACGTGTCGAGTAAGTCTTGCAAAATGACCAAACCAATCAATTTAAAACAAACAACTTTATAAAAAGTTTCTTGAAAATTGTTACTTTGACAATATCATCGTAATGATTAGTAAAAGAAATATGACCTTCAGCTAGAATAATCTTTCTCAAAAATAGAATTTTAAAGGTCGAATAATAAATAATTTTTATTAATTTAAAAATTAAAACAGAATTTAAAAAAAATTTTAGTAAAAAAAATAGTAAAAAATTTTAGTAAAGATGTGTAGTAAAAATTTATATTATACATTATTTTTAGTAAAAACAAATTTTGTAAAAAAAATTTTGTAAAAAAAATTTAGTAAAAAAATTTAGCATAAAAAATTTTAGTAAAAAATTTGAAATATTAAGTGTTTAGTAAAAAATGTTTAGCAAAAAATTTTTAGCAAAAAAATTTTACCAAAAAATTTTTAGTAACAAATTTTTAGTAAAATTTTGACTGTTACTGATTCTTATAGATTTTGCTTTCCTGATTCCAAATCTGCCATGCAAATTTTTTATGTATGTACCGTTTTTGAGATATTCGCTGTTAAAGTCAAAAAACTAATAATTTCGAACATTGAGGGGGACCGCTGCTACATACTCTTACGTAGCTTCCAATAAATAGGACTTGATTTCGTATAAATTGGACCTCTTGATTCTGAAACTGCATTTCAAATTTTGCTGGCATGTTCCGTTTTCGTGATCGATTTTCGCGTGGAAAAATTTTCAAACGCAAATATTTCAAAAACGCTAGAAAAATTTAGATTGCAGTTTTTAAACCAGAAAGTCCATTTTATATGAAATCAGGTCCTATTTTTTGAAAGAATATGTAACAGTAGATTCAGGAGAGCAAAATCTATTAGTGGTACATTTCACTGGGAGGTTTTTGTTGTGGAACAGTGTAATTATTTACCTACAACTCGAAAACGGGATCCTCTTTAAAAAAAATATTAAGTAAAAAATATTTAGTAAAAAATGTTAACTAAAAATTTTTGTTAAAAAAAAATTTGTAAACAAAATAAAAAATAGTAAAAAAATTGTATTGAAAAATTTTAGTAAACAATTTTTAGTAAAAAATTTTAGTAAACAAATTTTAGTAAACAAATTTTAGTAAACAAATTTTAGTAAACAAATTTTAGTAAAAAAAAAATAATAAACAATTTTAGTAAAAATTGTTTAGTAAAAAAATTCACTAAAAAATTTGTAAAAGTTAAAAATTAAGTAAAAAATTAGTAAAACAACAATTTTAGTAAACCAATTTTAGAAAAATGTTTAGTAAAAAATGTTTAGTAAAAAAATTAGTAAAAAATGTTTAGTAAAAAAAATTAGTAAAAAAAATTAGTAAAAAAAATTTAGGCGAACAAAAATATTTTTTCAACTTGAATACCATGATGTATTAAATTTTGTTCAGATGTTTCCAAAACACACCCCCTTCATGAAATTTAAGGTTTTGTTAAAATGATGACAAAATCGAGAAATGCTATTTTATTTCGTCCTCTTTATTTAGAACTTTAAAAATTGTTAACACGAAAATCCTAGCTGATTTTGTTTTCAAGTTATTGCGAAATAATTACACTGTTCGACAAGAAAAACCTCCCAGTGAAATATTTAACTGATTCTTATAAATTTTGCTCTCCTGATTCCAAATCTGCCATACAAATTTTTCTAGCACGTACCGTTTTCGAGATATTCGCTATTTAAAAGGTTAAAAACTAATAATTTAGCATCTTGAGGGGAACACTGTTACTTATTCTTACGTCGCTTCAAATAAATAGGACTTCATTTCATATAAATTTGACCTTCTGACCATCCAATGTGCGAAATTATTGTTTTTTTACTATTTAACAGCAAATATCTAAAAACGGTACGTGCTAGAAAAAATTGGAGGTTTTTGTTGTTGAATAATGTAATTTTTTAGCTATAACTCGAAAACAGGATCCGCTTTAGTAAAAATGATTAGTAAAAAAAATTAGTTAAGAACTTTTAGTAAAAAAATTAGTAAACAAATTTTAGTAAAAAAATTTTAGCAAAAACATTTTAGTAAACAATTTTAGTAAAAAAAAATTAGTAAAAAATTTTAGTAAAAAAATTTTGTAAAAAATGTTTAGTAGAGTTGTCAGTCGATTAAGAATAATTCGATTAATCGATCAAACAAAACCCAACTCTTGTTCGAATAATTCAAAAATGACGATTTTCGAATAACGAATAAATCGATTAATTAATGTCGATTAATCGAACAATTTTTTTTAATTAAAAAATTAAATAAATGCTTAGAATTTGATTTAGGGGCCTATTCACAAAAAAAGTCATAACTCAATCATAACTCAATTTTTTCCATGTGGTTGTTGTAAACAATCATAAAAAAATTCAAATTTTGGGGCCTATTCACAAAAAAAGTCATAACTCAATCATAACTCAATTTTTTCCATGTGGTTGTTGTAAACAATCATAAAAAATTTCAAATTTCGTTTGAAAATTTAAAAAAAATAAAGACCTGCTACCCACATCGTCTCAAAATTGACAAATAATTTTAAATTTTGAGACTTTTTATGATTTTGTTTACAACAAACACAGGGAATATGAATTTTGAAAATAATAAAATTAGTCATAACCAGTCATAACTGAGAATAGGCCTGTTTGTTTGAAAATTTCAAAAAAAATAAAGACCTGCTACCCACATCGTCTCAAAATTGACAAATAATTTTAAATTTTGAGACTTTTTATGATTGTGTTTACAACAAACACAGGGAATATGAAGTTTGAAAATAATAAAATTAGTCATAACCAGTCATAACTGAGAATAGGCCTGTTATTCTCATAAATTTTGAAAGATTTTATACAAAATGTAGGATAGTTAAAATATATTGTAGCCATAGCCCTGGATAGCACATCCATTATAGAATTAGAGGGAGTTATTAAGTTTTTATTAAATAATTTAGAAAAAATTGATAATTCTTTTGCATCAGACTTACTAAAACATATTAAAATAAGAATTAATGAGAGACGTATAAAAGTGTTAAATACGTTAATAATTTTTTTAAATTCTGGAAATTTTTGGAGCAATGAAAGTTTCTTAAAATATTCTCCAAAAAGCGAAACAAAAGAATATGCAAATGAATTATACTCCAGATTATTTTATGTTGAAAGTAATCACAATAATTCAGATAAAAGTATTGAAATAGAGGAAGTTATTAGTAATGAAAATAGTAATCTTTTATGCGAGTTAAATAATTCAATTCAAAGTATTAAAAATTCAGAAAATAAATAGGACTTCAGCGATATATCAGACGATATGGTATATTTGGGAAAATCTGAAAAAAGTACAGAAAAATTAGATAAACTTTTGTATGCTCTTCTTACTATATCACCTACTTCAACAATTAGCGAAAGAGTGTTTTCAAAATCTAATTTAATAAAAACAAAAAACAAAAATTGTTTGAAAGCAAAAAAATTGAGTCAACTTTTATTTTTAAAAGATTATTTCAACTTAAATTGTCTTATTTGACAAAAATTAAAATCATTATGATATATTTTGTCTGAATACTTCAAATTATAATTTGTATTTGAATTATTTCTTAACAAGTATTAAAATCGACATCCATTAATTAAAAGTGATCTCAGTTATTCAATTTTTAAGTTTTTTTTTAACTTTTAACTATTTTATTTTTAAGTTTTTTATGCATTTTTTCGTTACTAAAAATTTTAACTTTCTTATTTTAAGTTTTTTATATGAATTGTTTATTTTTTTTGTTTATAAAAATAATTTTTTTATTCGTTATTCTCTTCGATTAATCGAATAAATTTTGATCTTTAATCGTTTGATCGAACGAGGAAAAACAATTATTTTAATTATTCGAACAAAGTTGAAAGTCGAATAATTGACAACTCTAATGTTTAGTAAAAGAATTTTAGTAAAAGAATTTTGGTAAAAGAATTTTAGTTAAAAAAATTTGTAAAAAAAATTTAGTACACCAAATTTAGTAAAAAAAATTTTAGTAAAACAATTTTAGTAAAAATTGTCTAGTAAAAACATTTTAGTAAAAAAAATTTGTAAAACAAATTTAGTAAAAACATTTTAGCAAAAAAAAAATATTTTTTCAAAAAATTTAAAGATAGCGATATCTTGAAAACTAAGCCAGATAGAGCAAAATACAAAAAGAAAGTTGGCAGTTTCAAAAAAAATATTTTTTCAAAAAATTTAAAGATGGCGATATCTCGAAAACTAAGCCAGATAGAGCAAAATACAAAAAGAAAGTTGGCATTCCCGAAATTTCAAAAATGCTTATATATCAGTTAATATTACTGACAGATCAAAAAGTCCAAAGGCATTATTTAGCTCTTAACACGTAGAAGCCATCCGACTAATACTTTTTAACAGTTTTTAAGATACTTAAGACCCTATTGGGCCTATAAATTTACGTATCTCAAAAACTAAGCAGAGCAAAATAGAAAAAAAAATTGGATCAAAAACTCAAGGGACCCAACTTGGAATGGGCTCATAGGGTCCGAACCAATCGTGTCCTCAAATGTGTAGGAACTAAATTGAAATAAAAGATTCCCCATTTTCTAGTAAAAAATGCATAATATTAAATATTTTTTTTATTTTTCTTATTTTTAAGAACAATATGAGCTTAAATAAAGGAAAACATGCCAATCGAGCTAAATCATACATTTCCTTGAATGTAGTTAGTTTTCCCAGTTTTTTTTTTAATCTGTTTTCAGAATTAACAAATACAAGTTCAACTGAGATCTCTTGTTTTAGTGGTAAAGGGTAAAATTTTGCTCATTTTCTACCCCACTCTATAAAACATTTATTCAATGTATTCGTTTCTGACAGAAAATGCAAATAAGTTTTTGTAAAAAAAAAAAAGACAAATAAAACAATTTAAAATAATACGAAAAATCGAGCAAATCTTTTGAATTTATCATATTATCTTCTTCCAAAATCGGCGGGTGTTGTTAGTTGCCAGTGCAAATTAATGCCTTTTAAATCACTAGGGTAACACTTAACTGTCAACATATGTTTTTTTGGAAAAGGCAAACAAAAAAATTTGGTCGGTTAGTTTAAAAAAATCTGAGATCAACTCTACGTTTTTTTTTTTTTTTTTAATTTTTGCAACACTGCACGGTGGTCAATTCCGGCCAAAAATCATTTTATTTTTTTATTAAATCTTGATGAAATTTTGATGCTATATTATAGCTAATACTTCAAAACATACAACTTAAATATTTTTTTGGGCATTGTAACACTATATTATTGTCCATAGTGGTGCAAAGTTGAGTATTTTTTGCATCTCATTTCAGCTTTTTTTAAAATGTATATTTTAGTTTTCAATAAAAGTTGGCTATACATTTTTCTTCACATTATTTTTGTAAGTTCGCACATGGATTTTTAATTCCTATAGTAAATAATCATTCCATGTGGTTTTTGCAGATTTTGTGTGCGTTTTTGTCTTAAAGTGATGTGTATGAAAATTAGATAAAAATAAAAAAAAACTCTAAAAAAAATAAGTTTTGAAAGACCATAAAAATCAATTAGAGGCTATTAGAGGTTAGCTATAAAAAGCAGTTTGTACTTTTAACTATTAAAAGTAAGTATTTTAAATTTCAGCCCCTACTTTTACCGATTCTTTAAACCAGAGCATTTTTAGTGGACTCATTTTTTACAAATGGTGGACTTTTTTAAACCTATAAACTCCACCAAAATAGGGAATGTGAAGAGATACTAACTTAAAACTGATAGATTTGCATTAAAAAAAATAAAAAAAGACGAAATAAAAAAAATGGGGTTTAAGGGGGGTTGGAACTAAAAAACAGCCTTAATGTTAGCAATTTTTAAACAGCAAAAAAAATAAATACGTACGTAATATTATTTAATTCTGTTTTTTCATTTGAAAAAAAGAACATTTTAGTATTTTAAAAAATTTCATAACACAAAATTTGGTCAAATAGAATTTTCAGGGTTTCCAGTCAATCGTGTGTTGTTTTTTTAAAGGAAAAAATTGGCTGCATTTTTACAGCAAAAACTACTAAACCGATTTTGATGAATTTTTTTTTTTGATTTGTAGATAATTAAATTTTCAAGCACTTAACGTGGCCATTTTTTTTGGAAAAAAATAATTTTTGTTGAAAATTGCTAACATAAACTTAAAAAATAGAAAAAATTCAATTTCTTCTTTCATTCAAATATTAATTAGGTAAAATTTTAACAAATTGTCACGACAAGTATTGGAAAATTCAATAATCTACAAATCAAAAAAAAAAAAAATGTCATCAAAATCGGTTCAGTAGTTTTTGCTGTACAACTGCGGCCATTTTGTCCTTTAAAAAATAGCATCCCACAATTAACTGGAAACCCTGGCGTTTCTTTGTCTTTTAAACTTTTAAAAATATTACGATTGTTTATATTTCAAATATAAAAACAGAATTAAAAAGTATTGCGTATCTATTTTTTTTTTAAAATTGCTAACACTAAGGCTTTTTTTTAGTTCCAACCCCCACCTTAATTTGTTTGATACATTTGGCACGTCCATGCTTAGTTGGCCAACCACTATATTTGTATGTCCAACGTTTTGAAAAGAGATCAGATATATTATTCTTAATTCGGATATTAAATTATTGCTGTTTATATGCAGACATGTTTGATACATTTGGTACGTCCACGATTATTTGGCCAACTACTGTATTTGTAGGTCCAACATTTGGGCAAGGTATCAGATATGTTATTCTTAATTCGAATATTAAATTTAAGCTATTTACATGCAGAAATAAAGAAGTTATTGATTTTTGGCCGGAATTGACCACCGTGCACTGGTATTAGAGATGGGTGCGTGGGAGATTTTCGACTCCAGCATAATTCTCATGAATGACAAAAATTTTAATTTATGTGCGCATTTTATTAAGATTTTAATAAGATTAACCCGATTTGCAGCCATGTTCGATTTTTCGAAAAAAAAATCCTTTTAACTACATAGAGATGGGATCGTGACTGAGTTCCAACTCAACATCACGTAAGGTCACGCAGGCTTTAAAAGCCATTGTTAACAATCAAAATAAAATTAGAACATATTTTCTCTTTTGATTTCTTTGAGGGATTAAATATTTGTTTGCAAAAAATTCCGTGCCACCCTAATAAACTAAATATTGTGCAAGGTAAAATAATGTAGTAGAAATAGAAAAAAATGTCTGAGCCACTTTAAATTTGTTGCTATGGTTGATTAGAGGCTTTTACGATGGCAAATATGTATTAACATTATTCACACATAAGTAACCTTATATTAGTCGTCTACATGCGTGTTAATTATCGCACCTATAATTAATTGTTAAGTGTATGATAAAAAGAATTAAGAAAAAAATATGCAAAAACTAAAGTAATTAAAAAAAATTTTGCACTTTTAAAAATAATAAAGGTATTCACGTCATCTGACAGTATTGATGTAAGAACTTTTTACTCGAAGTGCAAAATGCAACTTTTATTACAAGAAACACACATAAAATTATTTAAGTTTTATTTTATCTTAAGTGTTTATTATAAAAAATGTTGCACTTTTCATGGGCAAAACAGGTTGACGTGAATAGCGCTAATGTGTTACCCTAGTCAGATCCAACATTTATTACAATAAACGCAGAAATTTATTTTGTTTGTTGTAATTTCTGATTTTTTTGTAATTTGCTAATTTTTTCCAAAATATGCATTTACAAGTTACACAAAATATGCATTAAAAATCAAAATATGCATTTTCATCGAAATATGCATAAGTGTTTCGCTTTGCAAAGTGTGATATGCATTTTTTCACAACAGTGGTCCGCTTTGTAATTCCAAATCTGGCCCCTGCTTGGGCGCCATTTGCTTAAACATTTTGTAATTTTGTTTATCTGCAAAAAATTGACTTATAATCGATCAAAAATCAATAACTTACAAGAGGCTATTTCGATGCGTTGCATACGTAAGACCAATACTGTGTTTGGAGGGTATTAAAAAAAATCATAAAACTTACAAAGAAAATGTTGATTTGTCGTTATTCCATTCTAAACTGTCACCTGTCAATTATGGAAGAGTGTTGCCAGATCTGACAATTTAATGTATAAATTATTTAACTTTTAAAGAAATTCTTGCATTAAATTAACTAAAAGTCGATGTGCGTTTAAGAAACAAATTAGGGTGGCTTTTATTTTCACTTAACTGCTGATAATAATTTTTACATGCCAGCTATATTTAGCTCTGAGAAAGAACCCCAAACGTCGAGTTCCTCAGAGTAAACCCCTAACCATATTCCCGTCTGCATGTTCGACACTGAAATTTGATTTTCGTCAATGTCGGAAATTTTTTTTATTTGGAGGATATAAAAAAAATTTCCGAATTTTTCAGTATGGGGGTATACTCACTTTGTCATTCCATGTGTAACGCATCGAAATATCGGTCGGGGACCCCATAAAGTATATATATTATTGATCAGTGATCGATTCTAAGATATTCTAGCGATGTCCTTCCGTCCGTCTGTAGTTAACACGATGCAGTCCAAAATAAAAGAGCTAGACCCCTCAAGTTTGGCACAAATATGTCTTATGTTCCTAGACAGGTTAAGTTCGGAAATTGGCAAAATCGGATCAGGGGGAAAAAAGTTTCTCATTGAAGAACTAAACCAACCTCTAAAAAAATAAACTTTTTTACATGTTTTTTTTGTATTTTTGTTAAATAAATGAAAAATTTGGTATATTTATCACGATGGGAATGTGCTCTCAACGTCCCCCACTGACCCTATCAACCCCCCTCCCCCCAAAAAAAGGAACGCCCCTGAAAAATGTTTGTTTTTATTTTTATACCCTCCAACTACAGTATGGGGGTATACTCACTTTGTCATTCCGTGTGTAACGCATCAAAATATCGGTCTAGGACCCCACAAAGTATATATATTTATGATCAGTGATCGATTCTAAGACATTCTAGCGATGTCCGTCCGTCCGTCTGTCCGTCCGTCCGTCTGTCCGTCTGTAGTTAACACGATGCAGTCCAAAATAAAAGAGCTAGACTCCCGACATTTGGCACAAATATGTCTTATGTTCATAGGCAGGTTAAGTTCGTAAATGAGCAAAATCGGACCAGGGGGAAAAAAGTTCCCCCTTGAAGAACTAAACCAACCTCTGAAAAATACCATATTTTTACATGATTTTTTGTGTTCTTGTTTAACAAATGCAACATTTTTATGCCACAAAAAGTTCAAAGTCCTGCATTTGGTCCTAGAGAATTAGAAAATTACGATTTTTAGGCCCGCCCCCCTTTTATGGGCGTGGAATAAAACATTTTTTTAAAATACTGATAATCTTGTATTTCTTTAGTGCAAAAAGCATAAGAATGAATTTTTAAACACAAATTCGAGGGGAAATTTGCCCCCCTCAATTACTACAAGCGACCCCCTGACCCCCTGCATTTTTATTTTTTTTATTTTTTTGCATGTTGGAGGGTATACAAGATTCGGCCCAGCCGAATTTAACACTCTTACTTGTTTTTTTACATTTTGGAGGTTATAAAAGATTCGGCACAGCCGAATTTAACACTCTCACTTGTTTTTTTTTTCATAATTTTACATTTTGGATGGTGAAAACGATTTGGCACAACCGAATTTAACACTCTCACTTGTTATATTCTGTTTTTATATCCACACCCACAAAAAGAGGTGGACAAAAAAAATTTTTTTTGAATGCCCTGGGTCCAAGTGCAGGACTTTCCAAGTTCTGACATTAAAATATTTTATTTGTTCAAAAAACGTACAAAAAAACCTGCAAACAAATTTGGTTTTTGCAGGGGTTAGTTTAGTGTTTCAAATGAGAACTTTTCTCGCTTCTAGTACGATTTTGCCCAATTACCAACTTAACCAGGATATGAGCACAAGACATATTGGTGCGAAACTTCAAGGATCTAGCTTCCTTGTTAGAAATTGATTGGCCTTGCAGGAACGATTGATCTAAAAAGTCTATCCCATGTCTGGTTCAACGCGAACTGGTCACAGAATACCAGTTCAATGACAGGAAAAAAGGGGTCAATTGATTTAAAAATCTGTTCTCGAGAAGTCCTGTGACATGTCACAAGGTGTTTAGTAACTCCATCCTAGGACATGGTTTTTAAGTGCTGGATCAAACATTCGATCTCATTACTATTTAAACCAGCTATATCGCATCAAATATTACAACAAATCTGTTGCAGGGTTTTCAGACTCTTTTTTTAAGCTTCTAGACCGTGTTCAAAAGAAGGTCGTTAATCTTATCAATGGCAGTTGGGTGTTAAGAATATGTTCCCTGCCTGGGCGCCTTTTTTTTGAATTTTATCAATGGGAGTTGGTTATCCACAATCTGGCCCCACATTTTCTCATGTTTATCTACAGCGAATTTCTTGATGTATCACAACCAAAACCTTTCTTACACCTTACAAAAATCTGACAAAGTTCTAATTAAGGACCACCTTACTACACATTCACAGTTCAACAACAAGAGAGACAAGTATTTTTGAGATTCTGCAATTGTTTTTTCCATTTAAAAATTACAACATTTTTCTGTTAATGTTTTTTTTATTTCTTTTTTGTTTTCAGCCTAACTTTTCCAAGAATTACAAACAACACAAAAAAAAGCAGTGCAACAAAAACATGCTGGCTGTATTTGGTTGGGTACCAATGGTAAAACAATAAACTGCAACATTTTCTTGAAAGGTTTTTTTAAAGCCTACACTTCATGTTAGTGGTAGAGATTTATCATTCCGTTTGTAACTCATCGAAATATTGATCTGGAACCCCATAAAGTAAAAATAATATTGATCAGTGATCGATTTTAAAACATTCTAGTGATGTTCGTCTCTCTGTTGAAATGGCGATAACGGCCAAAATATTACACAGATATTACTGAAACTTATCATATTTACTTGTTGCTGTCCCAAGTAGTTTGGTATTGCACTTGAGCAATATCGGTTCAGCGGTTAAAAAGTTATGAACGAAAAGCTCGCGAAACAAGGGGCTGATTTGGTATTTCTGTACACATCGATCCACCAATCCAGCACTTCAGATCTTTACGCGACAATCTAAACACCGAAGTAACTAACAGTGTGTACACTCAAAAAAAAAAGTTTGTAAATTTACAAGTAAAAGGTCTTGTAATTCTATTTTACTAATATTTTTGTCTTTTTACAAAAATTGTTGTATATTTAATAAAACGAAAACTACAGTTTGCTTTGTAATTTTACTATTATATGTTGGTAAATTTATTTTACAAATTTTTTAGGTAAATTTACAAAAAAGTGAATTATTTTACAAATTAAAAAAATATTACAAGGTGTTTAGTTTTTTTACCCAAGAAAACTGTAATTGTACAACATAATTTTACTTGATGTTATTTAGTCTTTTTACCAAAAAAATGTTTTATTACAAACATTTTTTTTTTAAGATCGTTTACAAGGTTTTCAGTTTAAAATGTATGTATTGAAAAGTACAAAATTCCAATATAAAAAAAATAATTATTCAACAATAGGACACGCAAAAATGTTCTAAGTTCAGATTTTTTTGCGTTTTGGAGTAAAAAATTTAGTTAAAAATAATATTTTATAAATAATTTTTACACCATTTTTTTGGTAATTTGCGTTAAGTAAAATACCACAATTTTTATGTGTTTCTACTATATAATTGTTCTAGTTTTTTTTTGTATTTTTACCATTTTTTTTTTGGTGATTTTACCATTCTTTTTTGGTATTTTTTTTTTAAATTTGGTACCTAAAATGTCAATAGAAAGCTGCCAATTATGAAAAATCAAATTTTTCTTATTTTAACTGGTACTTAAACATCCAATCTACAATATCCAAAATTTTTTTTTCCGATTTTTTAAAAATACTTGTGAAAATAATTAAAAAATCAAAAAAAAATTGTTATTTTTGACTAATTTTTCCTGAAAATATAAGAAATTTCTTGTGTAGCCTCCTTCGCAATTCTCATATGTTCTACTTAAGAAAAACGAAATGTCGAAAAAAAATAAAAAAGTGCAGTGTTTTACATTAAAAAGTTTGTTAAAAGTGCTCAAGTGAAAAAAAATCTTTTCAGGTTGTTGAAGTGCTACTCCAGTTGCCGAAGAAGGAAAAATAAGATGCACCAATGGAAAAAACCTTCAAATTTACAAAACCAATATGTAAATAAACCAATTTTTTTGTAAATTTACAAAACAAATATGAAAATTTAAAAAACAAAATTGTATACTTACGAAAAAAGTTGTAATTTTACAAAAATGAAATAGAAAATACAAAAACAATATTGTAAATTTACAAATTTTATGGTTAAACTACTGTTTTTACGGCAAAAAAATAAGGAAAAATGGTACATATACAATAAAAATTGTAAATTTACCATTTTTTTATTGTAAATATACAAGTTTTTTGCATAAAAAACAGTAGTTTAACCAAATAATTTGTTAATCTACAATTTATTTTTTTCATTTTCTATTTTTCCTTGTAAAATAACAACATTTTTCTGTAAGTTTACAATTTTGTTTTGTAAATTCACCAAATTTTTTGCAAATTTACAAAAAAAATGTTCACCTCGAAGATGATATTTTACAAAAAAAATTGTAAATTTACATTTTCTTTTGTTAAATCAATTTACAAATTATCCCCGTAACTTTACGGGGATTCTTGCTAGTACATATTTTACAAAACCTGCCCCGTAAAATCACGGGAATTTTATGTCATTTTACAAACTTTTTTTTTTGAGTGTAGTAGAGAGCTAACAACGATCGGTAGAAGGTTGTGATCATGCTACAATCTGAGAAAAACTAACTATTTACTCTCACTTACCATATGGAACTGTCGTACACTCCCTGGAATAATCCGGGCACTACCTTATAGGTTATCACAGGAAAAAAATGGGACTTATTTCCGATGCCAGCTGTAGGAGGTGAGGCAACAGTCGAACATATTCTTTGCCACTGTCCTGCCTTACATATTGGGCAGACATGTCTTCGGGAATCTGGAAACGGTTTCGAATGTTGACTTAAGACAAATAATACAATTCGCGTTGAGCACTTACGTGTTTTATCAGCGTCGCTAAAGAATTATAGTGGATTCGCTATGGACCATCCGGTCTATGTGAGGAGTTTTTGATTCCGCCACATCTAATCTAACCTTTTCACAAAATTTTTTTCCGCAAATTTTTTTTCGAAAAAAAATTTTTTTAATTTTTTTTTTTTTTTTTTTATTTTATTTTTTTTTTTTTTTTTTTTTTTTTTACACTGTGCAGGGTACACTCAAAAAAAAAAGTTTGTAAAATTACAAGCAAAAGGTCTTGTAATTCTATTTTACTAATATTTTTGTCTATTTACAAAAATTCTTGTATTTTTAATAAAACAAAAACTACCGTGCGCTTTGTAATTTTACTATAATATGTTGGTAAATTTATTTAACAATTTTTTTAGGTAAATTAACAAAAAAAATAATTATTTTACAAATTAAAAAAAAATTACAAGGTGTTTAGTTGTTTTACACAAGAAAATTGTAATTGTACAACAACATTTTATTTGATAGTATTTAGTCTTTCTACCAAAAAATGTTTTATTACAAACAATTTTTTTTCAAGATTTTTTAGTTTACAAGGTTTTCAGTATTTTGACACAAAAAAATGTAATTAAACAAAAATTTGTATTGAAAAATAATTATGCAACAATAGGAGACGCAAAAATTTTCTAAGTTCATATTTTGTTAAAAATTAATTTTTATAAATAAAAAATTTCATAAAAAAATTTTGAAAATTTTTTAAGTTCCGGATACAAACATTTTTCAATTAGTTGTAAGCTTTATCAAAGAAATTCAATATTTAGACAATTTTTTGGTTACTTGCTTTAAGTAAAATACCACAATTTTTATATGTTTTTACTATATTATTGTTCTAGTTTTTTTGTTTGTATTTTTACCATTTTTTGGTAATTTTACCATATTTTTTTGGTACTTTTTTTTAAATCTGGCACTAAAATGTCAATCAAAAGCTGTCAATTATGGAAAATTAAGTTTTTTCTTATTTTATCAGGTACTTAAACGTCCAATCCACAATATCCAAAGTTTTTTTATAATTTTTTAAAAATACTTGCTAAAATAATTAAAAATTCGAAAAAAAAGGTAATTTTTTTGACTAGTTTTTCTTGAAAATATAAGAAATTTCTTGTGTAGCCTCCTTCGCAATTCTCATATGTTCTACTTAAGAGAAACGAAATTCCGAAAAAAAAATAAAAAAGTGCAGTGTTATACTCTAAAAAGTTTGTTAAAAGTGTTCAAGTGAAAAAAAAAAAATCATTTCAGGTTGTTAAAGTGCTACTCCAGCTGCCGAAGAAGGAAAAATAAGATGCACCAATGGAAAAAACCTTTAAATTTACAAAACCAATATATAAATATACCAAATTTTTTGTAAATTTACAAAACAAATATGAAAGTTTAGAAAACAAAATTGTATACTTACAGAAAAAGTTGTAATTTTACAAAAATGAAGTAGAAAATACAAAAACAATATTGTAAATTTACAAATTATTTGGTTAAACTACTGTTTTTACGGCAAAAAAAAAAGAAAAAATGGTATATTTACAATAAAAATTGTAAATTTACCACTTTTTACTGTAAATATACAAGTTTTTTGCCATAAAAAACTGTAGTTAAACCAAACAATTTGTAAATTTACAATTTTATTTTTTGATTTTCTACTTTATTTCGTAAATTTACAACTTTTTTTGTAAGTCTACAATAATATTTTACAAAAAAAATTGTAAATTTACACTTTCTCCCCGTAATTTTTTTGTTAAATCAATTTACAAATTATCCCCGTAACATTACGGGGATTCTTGCTAGTACATATTTTACAAAACCTGCCCCGTAAAATCACGGGGATTTTATGTCATTTTACAAACTTTTTTTTTGAGTGTATCAATACATTCTTCAAGACCGAATTAAACTTTTTTTACTTGTTTCTTTCTTCAACAATAACAATTACAAAAGTAGAAACATTTGTCAGATTTTTAAATACAAAACACCAATACACTTACAACCATCTACAAACACACTCACAACCATTGGAGGATAGGTGGTTTAGATTCAAAACAAAACAACAATGATCAACAACATCATCGTTTTCCATCATCAAATCATATGTAACATAAAACCAGAAAATGTTTACAAGAAGTAAGTAGATGTAGAAAGGTTGTCCCATACATAATTTCTGGATGCATTCTTTACATGAAGAAGCACAAGAACAACAATTGAAAAGAAAACTAAGGAAAACCGATTTAAAAGAAAATGAAAAATAAAAATAAAAACATTCCAAAGTTGTGTTTAGCGGTTAATGATCGTATGCGTTAAATGTAACACAATACACGGAGAAGAAGGGAAGGAACAAGAGAAACACCATAGACGAATAGACAGACGGACGGACAGACAATCAGACAGAGGAACTTGAAATATAAAACAATTCTTAGTGTAGAAAACAATAAGACGAACAAATGTATTGTAAAGCACATTCCTTAAGGTTTAAGGTAAAATACACTTAAAGAAAAAAATACGGAATATATAAATATATGAAATTTTAGAAGAAACAATCGCTAGAGTTCTATATAATATAAAACAAATCAAAAATTATATTCGGTCTTATCGAATATATTGATACCCTCCCCAATACAAGAAGATTGTTTTCAAAAACTTTTATTTTAAAAAGAAAACAAGTAAAAAAATGTTTGAATAAAAAAAAATTGGGTGAGAAAACAAAATTTTGGTGAAAACAAAGTTTTGGTGAAAAAAATATTTTTATGAAAAAATATTTTGATGAAAAAAAATTTTACCTGAAAATTTGTTTACCTAAAAATTTGTTTACCTGAAAATGTGATTTTTGTTTAAAAATTTTAAAATATTACACATTTGGTATCAAATTCGGTTTTTATATGCCAATCAAAACCCTTATTAAATTAAATCATTTTGAATTTTTAGGTTATGTGGAATGTATCAAAAATTTCAAAGTGTCCTTACATTTTCACTCATAACTTTTAAACCGCTGAACCGATATAGTTCAAATGCAATACCAAATTTCTCAAAGGAACAACAATTAAACATGTTAAGTTACAGTCATATTTGTGTAATATTTTGGACGTGGTCGCTATTTCAACAGACAGACGGGCAGACAGACGTTCATAACTTTTAAACTGCTGACCCTAAAATCACTTAAATACATATTACTTATTTAAAGTTAATTTTCAAATTTATAACAAAAAAAAAAAAGCCCGGCTTACATTTTTCTAAGTGTATTCATACTTGTTGTCTTTTGCTGAAAAATATATAGTCTATCTAGGCACTCAGACATGACAATTCGGAAATAAGCACAAGGAAAATACCAAAACGAAAACAATATAAATATGTGTGTGAGTATATATTGAAAGAAGTGGAAGTAAATAAAAATTGTATTAACAATAGAAACAGGTTAAAAAAGACGAACAAAAAAAAACCAAATAACAAGAAGTCCTTCTTATCAAAGGTAGTCCATATGTTATGTTTCTTGCCTGTTAAAAAACAATAAAAAAAATGTAATTTAGAATTATATCAACGTATGTTGAAAACATTTTTGGCATTTTTTCTACAATGAAATATTTTAAAAGACGAACGAACAGACATAAAATTATGTTATAAAAGTACACTGAAAAAAAACATTTGTTGGTTAATAAATCTGCACAGAAAAAAATGTTGTTTCTTAGCAGAGAAAAAAAAATAGTAAAGTTCGACCGAATATGGAAAATGGAAAACATTTTGTTTTAAATCTGCGACATGCCCGTTCAAAAAGATGTCTTGCAGTACATTTAGAACTACTTACTACTTCTGAAGATGTAGTTCGTTTTTTCTACTTCTTTTTACTTCTTTTTCTCACTACTTCTTTTTCTCATTTGCTTGCGCCACCGTTCCGTATTCGTGATTTTGTCTAAACGCCATTCCCTAAAAGTTAGCTCATTGCTCGCAACCGCATCCATACAAATACCATTGAACCAACATTTTACCTATGGTTTAGAACAGCGGTTACCAACCTATGGTACGCGTACCACTAGGGGGTACGCGAAACTGTCCGCGGGGGTACGCAAAATTTTAGTAATATGGACATTCGTTTAACCATTCAATGCTGGTTCCGCATCTGGCTTCCAAAGTTTTCCATAACGTCAGGTTTTTAAGAAAGTTGAGGTCAAAGTTCACAAAACAGTATTTTTGTGCAATTTAGAGAGCATTTTTTGCGATATTTTTGGATGATGTTTTGAGATCTAACCACTTTTTTTCGATTAACCTTTCGATGCTGATTCCGAATATGGTTCCAATTTTTCTATCTATGATCAGGTTTTTGAGAAAATTTATGTAAAAGTTCTGAAAAATCATGTTTTTTGGGCATGATTTTGAGCTTAACAAAATTTGGTACCATTTTGTTAAGCTCAAAGTGCCTTTTAATTATATACGAGGGTGTTTCACTCGAAAAGTCACGGAATTATTGATCTGCCCTCGTATTAAAAAAAAAATGAAAAAAAACTTAAAAACATTATATGGTTTTTGGAACTTTTTTTAAGAGTTCAAAAAACGTCCGTTGTTTTAAGTTTTGGTGTAGAATCGACTCCTGAAATCAAATATGCAATAGTTTCAGCCGTTTTTTCTCTGCAGAAAAATCTGTTCAAAATCCGCGTTTTCAGATGCATTGAACCACCCCAAGGATACGTAAAGTTTTTTAACGAAAAAAAACTCTTTAGGGGGTACGCGGCTGATAAAATTTAAAATAAGTGGTACGCGAGCCAAAAAGGTTGGTAACCGCTGGTTTAGAAGATATAAATTTCGGTGGAATAAATGTTTTCATACCATAAATTACGATATTCACGGGCATCTCCGCCGCGGCATCGATATCATTATCAAGGAAACTTTTTTTCCAATTAAAGAGCCTAAAGAAATCATTCACATCTCCCCAACGAGCCCTATCATAAAGGGAGATCGAGCGTTTCGCTACCGGAACTAAAACATCGCGAAGATCGCAGTGGAAAAAGGACGCGGATACGGTCAAGAGGGGCGAGCAAGCAAACTTTATATTTAACTGCATAAGGAGTCAAAAAAGGTCATGGGTGCTACCTTGTTGACCTTCTCCACAATGGATGTGTGTCGGCCCCACCACCAATTGGTCAAGGTGGTTATGTGCAGCAAAGAGTTCAGCCTACTGACCCTCTGGTGTCGTGTAATTGGAATCAGTAAGCCACGATTCGTTATGGACGTTGAAGTCGCCAGCAATAACGATTTAACTTTCTGGAAAGCAACCTAAAACACTGGAGATAGAACCAGACATGGAATCGAAAGTGTGCATGGATAAAACTCTTCCAGCCTTACGGTTTCGGTAAGCGATCCCAAGGTGGTTGATGTGTGAGCGGACCTTAAATTTTATCCAAAGATGGGGATGTCAGGTGTGACTCTGATGTGTCAGCGGGCCGTCCCATAAAATGGTTTTTGGGCGTTGCCAACTGGAAAATGAATAACAAAATACTTTGCACTATAAAAACCAATTGTTTACAAACTTTGAGGACCTATAGTGTGAAAGGGGATGGAATTAGAGACTTATTGAAAACAATACAATTTTGTTGCCCTAACACTATTCTATAATTTATCTTTTGGCGCATGTACCCTATATTTTACCAAGACAAAAACAATCAGCAAAACCCCTTTGGCAAGTATCCTTGCCTGTGGTCATTATTTGTGCCAAACTTCAGAGTTACAAACCAAAAGAGCTAGGCAGCTGAAGTTTGCCACGAATGTGTCTTATGGTACAACCATGCAGAACTAAAGCAATCTCTGGAAACCAACCTTTTCTTACAGGTTTTTATACTATATGGGGTTACAATTTGCTCTGGGCTTTTAAAGGTGTTGGGATGCATGGTCAACTTCCACCTTGTCCAATATTTGGAGACCAACTCATTGCTTAGTGATCAGCAGTATGGTTTTCTCTAAGGTCGCTGTACGGAAGACCTGTTAGCGTTCCTTTTGGAACGTTGGATTCGATCCATTCATCATGTTGGGGAAAGTAAGGTGGTTGCTCTGGATATTTCCAAAAGGTTCGACCATGTGTGGCACGGTGCGTTCCTGTCAAAGCATATTGTCGGTAATGTCTTCCTCCATATATTTCGAGCTTCCTCAAAGATCACACTATACGTGCGGTTTCATCCAATTAACTTCAGCCTAATTCAGGGGTACCACAAGGTCTGTTCTTTCCCCTACATTATTTCTTATTATTATTAATGATCTTCTCAGTAAAACTTCCAATCCAATATATTCTTTTTCAGATGACAGCAACATCTGTCATTCATTTTCTTTCGATCATAAGCCAAGCCTCGTTGAAGTTGGGGGGCATCAGGCAGATCATGAATGACTCACTCAATGAAGACCTTTTGGTAATATCTGAGTTGGATCCAGCGAATAGAATAGATTTTAATGCGCGCAAGATCTAATGTTGCATGCTGCATTGTATTATTGAAGAATCGGAAACTGTTGATGTTCTGGGCATGAAAATTCAGTTTGATGTCCGAAAGAATAAAAACGTTGTTCAGGTGTCGAAAGAAGCATTCAAGTTTCTCGGATTTCTAAATCGGTGTAAGAATATCTTTACTCTGATTTATTATTTATAGAAACTACCGAAAACTATAACTACCGACCGAAAATGGAATAACTCTTTGACTTTGACCGTGTTCAGAGGAGGGTTACGGCGCATATCAATGGCAGTAGGGTATACTGTTATTTATCTAAAAAACTATTGATTTTGAGACAATTTCAAACAAAAATCATTGATTCCGGAATGTTAAGTAGAATCGGTTGCAGGGTAATATGATGCCGTCTGGAACTGATTATTTTGAATGGAAAATTTTGTTGGGAAGATTTGCTTTTATTTTATTGCACATGCATCGAAAGTCTAGTCTTCATCTTCTATATATATAAAAATAAGTTGAATTTTATGTGTAATGCGTTTTCTCTGGAATGCGTGGAGCGGTTTTGTTTCTGCAAACTTCCCATGATAGGTTTCGTTAATACCATGGTTTTTATATGTAAACGGTCTTTCTATGTGTATTGGGTTAAAAGTTTTATGCATTTTAGTGCAATACCTGTGTAATGCGTTTTCTCTGCAATGCGTGGACCGATTTTGTTTCTGTAAGTATCCCACGAAAGGGATGTCAAGGTTTTTATGTTTATACAAACTTTGAATTTGTATTGGATCATAAGCTATATGCATTTTAGTGCACTAAATACGAAAATAAGTTGCATTGTGTTTGTAATGCGTGTTCTCTGTATTGCGTGAACCGATTTTATTTCTGTAAATTTCCCATGAAAGGGTTTATGTGTATACGGTTTTTGTATGTGTATTGGTTCATGAGTTACATGCATTTTAGTGCAAATACCTGTACGTTTGCGTAAATGGTGTATATGGGGAAATATTTAAAAGGTTATTATAAGAGGGTGAAATAGGTTAAGCAATTGTACTTTAGACCTTTCCAGAGTTCGATTTTCGAACTTAAAATTTTAATCTTAAATTTAAAGGGCAGAAAAAAGGGGCAGTACACAGGGAGATTGGTACTTTTTTTATAACTATTAAACTAAAAATCGCAGTATTAAAAAATTTAACATATAGGATCCTCCAGCATAATTAGAATCCAAGAGATAGACATATTTTAAAATTGTTAGGGTAAAAAGGGTCACCTAAGCATTTGCACTACAAAGTGTGCAGGGCGTTCGGTAGTTTTGTATGCAATGCATCGAAAGTTTAGTACCCCATAAAATACATAAATTATTGACCCTTGATCAATTCGAAGACAATATAGCGATGGCCGTCTGTACGTCCGGTCGTCTGTCTGTGGAAAGCGCGATACAGTCCAAAGCAAAAAAACTAGACCGCTGAAGTTTGGCACGACTATAGGTAGGAACAGAACAAGCCCGGCACGACTTTTTCCATACGATTTGACAGTTAAAAACCGTGACCGGCACGACAAAAAATTAAAACTTATTTTATTTTATCTCCGGGTTCTCTCAATCTCCCTCCCTCTCACACTCCAGGGTTGCCGCATTTTCACAACAATTTTTAATTTTTTCATTCACAATGGTGTAACAAACGTACAGTAGTGCCAACTTAATCACATTGACTATGTGATAAGCGATTTTTTTCCGTAAAATTACTCTAATTTTATTAAAAGTTGGCACCACTGAACAAACAAATGACATTTTTTGCCGTCGCCGTCCCCCGTCATTGTTTTGGGCCTATATTCTCCGACAACGGCAACCGTCCCCCGTGCCGTGCTTGTTCTGTTTCTACCTTATGTCTTATAGTCGTTGAGAGGTTATGTTCGCAAACGGGAAAAATCTAAATGTTTCCTTTTTCAGGTTATCTGGGAGAGTCTGTAATTATTTTTCTTCTGCCAATTTTCTTAAAGTGTAAAAAACAATGTTCTACTATAAGTTTTCTTAGTTTATTCAAAAATTTTTTCATTTATGTTTATAAAATGTTTACTCTTTTATAAGTTATTGACCACGTTGTTCATTGTTAAATATTCTTATTTTTTTATTTTTACAAATTTTTATTTAATGAAACTTATGTCCTTGTTGTTAATGATAAACTGGTTATAACAGAAAAAGTGATGACGGCTGTTACTTATGTCCATATGTTGACGGACTAAATTGAAGAAGACTAAAAATGTTCAAATACACTACAAGTTGTTGGTTGTAGAGTCTACAACGTATGGGATGGATGGTTTTTTTTTTTTTTGGTTGCTATGGCCTGATAATTGTTGTGTGATGTGATGTCCCCACCTGTGTGTGGTCATTTTCAAAAATATTGTTATCTTCAAAGGTATTTTTTTGAGTATTTTTTGAAAAGTTGTTAACAAAAAAAATTTCTCATTTTTTTATTAATTTCTACGTAAAAAGGCGGCACCTAAAGGCAGACATGTGCTAATAAAAAAGAAAACTAGCCCTTTTAAGGCGATGAAAACAAAAACAAGTAGAAAAGTTAAATTCGACTTTGCCGAATCTATGAATACCCTCCACAATGCATTTTTTTAAAGGGTAGTACATTTTTTAACGTGAAAAAATTAACAATTTTGATTAGAAATATTTTATTTTGAGTAAAAAACTCTTTTTTTGTCATTTTTTTTTTAAAAAAAGAAAAATTACTATTTTTTTTGAGTGTAAAATTTTTTTCGAGTGTAATGTTTTTTTTACTGTAAAAATATTTCTGACTGAATGCACGTACGTATGTACACAAAATATTGTAATTTTTGTAAAAAAAAAAAACTAATTTTTTTTTTGTGTACATTTTTTTTTTGAGTGTAAAATTTTTTTTTGAGTGTAAAATTTTTTTTGAGTGTAAAATTTTTTTCGAGTGTGGTTTTTAAGTTACCAATGCTTTTAAAACTAAACAAGTTTAAAAAGCATTGCTTAAAATTTAAACAAGTTTGAAAAGCATTGTTTAGTTACCACCAATGCTTTTAAAACTTGTTAAAACACGTGGCATTTTAGATGAAACTAATTTGAAATTCAGGGTTTTGCTTATAACTTTTGAACCACTAGACCGATTGAGCTGAAATTTAAAACCAAACAGACCCGGGGAACGACAAAGATACATACCAAGCGTCAGTAGTCTCGTTATTGTCTTTCGAAAGTTATCGTGTTTTATATCTCGTAAATTCGCGAAACACCCTTGCCGAAATTTACTCTTTTGCTCATAACTTTTGAACCACTGGACCGATTTGGCTGGATTGCAATACCAACCTGACCAGGTAAATAACAAACATATATGCCAAACTTCAGTAGCCTCTGTAAAGTCTTTCAAAAGTTAGCGTGTTTTCTACGGACGGACAGACAGACAGACGGACGGACGGACGGACGGACGGACGGACATCGCTAGATCGACTTAAAATCGATCGAGGATCATAAATATATATACTTTATGGGGTCCTAGACCAATATTTCGAGGTGTTACAAACGGAATGACAAACTTATATATACCCTCTATCACTAGAGTGGAGGGTATAAAAAGGCAATAATATTCTTACGAATTATAGACTAATTTTGAATATTAGCACGTTTGTTTGTTTTTAATGATATACAAAGGACAAGAAATACAGTTATATAGAAAAAGGACTTAAATTAGCTATAATTTCAATTCCAATAGTTTTTTTATTTTCTAATTTCATATAAAAGTTGTTAGCAGCTTATCTCAGACTTATGCAAATGTTATTAAGAACCGTTAACAGCGTTTTCTTATCTTTAATTTTAGTTTTTAGCATGTCTAAAGTTAATAACTTTAATTCCTGGATAACTTAATGTCCTTCGGGAAATGCATTAAGTGTAAAAGTTGTATACTTTGTAGTTTTTTTTTTATTTTTCCTTAAATATTTTTCTTTTTTTTTCAACACGCCAAGTTAAGTTTTATTTTTTTTTTATAATCCTTTGATTCCTTTTATGCACTCATAAAAATAAATTAGTAAAATTATATTTTTGTACCTGTAATTTGAGTTGACAAACTTTTTCTATCGTTTATGAGACATTAGAGCAAAGTCCGCCTGCCTGCGAAAGGCACGATGCAGTCCAAACCAAATGAACAATTGTAATTTGAAAAAGATAAATTTGTATTTGAAAATGATCAATTGTAATTCGCAAAAATATCAATTTCAATTTAAAAAAAAATTATCCATTGTAATTCAAAAAGATCAATTGTAATTCAAAAAGATCAATTGTAATTCAAAACAAGACAAACTACTTGTTTAAATTCGACTTGGCCGAATCTATGAATACCCTCCACAATGCCCATTTTAAGTGATAGTTAATTTTCTAACGTGAAAAAAATAACAGTTTTGATTAGAAATATTTTATTTTGTGTAAAAAAAATTTTTTTAGTAATTTTTGAAAAAAAAAAAATAATTTGATAATTTTTTTTGAGTGTAAAATTTTTTTTGAGTGTAAAATTTTTTTCGAGTGTATTTTTTTTTTGTTTTGGTATAAAAATATTTTTGAGTGACAAAAATACGTTGTAAAATATTTTTGTGACTTACCAATGTTTTTAAAACAGGTTTAACGGGTTTTCAACACGTGAATTTAAGGTGAAGCTAATGTGAAATTCACGGTTTTGCTAATAACTTTTGAACCACTGGACCGATTTGGGTGAAATGCAATACGAACTAGGCTGGAGGAACGAAAAATATATATGCCAAGCTTCAGAATACTCAGAATTGTTTTTCGAAAGTTATAGTGCTTTTTATCTCATAAATTCACGAAAAACCCTTGCCGAAATTCAGTTTTTTGCTCATAACTTTTGAACCACTAGACCGATTTCGATGGATTGCAATACCAACCTGACCAGGTAAATGCCCAACATATATGCCAAACTTCAGGAGCCAACATAAAGTCTTTCAAAAGATAGCGTGTTTTCAACAGACAGACAGATAGACGGACAGACGGACGGACGGACGGACATCGCTAGATCGTCTTAAAATCAATCGAGGATCATGAATATATATACTTTATGGGGTCCTAGACGAATATTTCGAGGTGTTACAAACGGAATGACAAACTTATATATACCCTCTATCACTAGAGTGGAGGGTATAAAGATCAATTGTTATTCGAAGATCCCATTTGTAATTCCAAGATTCCAATTGTAATTTGAAAAAGATCTCAAAAAAATTAATTGCAACTTAAAACATAAATTTTAAAAAAATTTTAATTCAGTTTATATTTTTCGAATTACAATTTAAATCTTCGAATAATAAACTGCGGATCTTTTACGAATTGTAATCGACCTTTTTCGAATTACCATTGATCTATTTCGAATTGCAATTGATCTTTTTCGAATTACAATTGATCTTTTTCGAATTACAATTAATCTTTTTCGAATTACAATTAATATTTTTCCAATTAAAATTGATCATTTTTGAATTACAATTGGAATCTTCGAATTACAAAAGGGATCTTCGAATAACAATTAATCTTATTTGAATTACAACAGAGATATTCACGTTCGAGATATTTTCGTGAAAAAAATTTCAGACGCGAACATCTCGAAAACGGAGCATGCTAGAAAAATTTGGAATACTGTTTTAGGATCAGGAGGTCCATTTAATATGAAATCCAGTCGTATTTTTTGGAATGTTTTTTTTTCCGCTGAAGGATTCCAGATTTAAAATTTTAAATTTATACGACCATTGTTTAGGAAATCCAAAAATTACCAAAGTGGTACACTATTTTGCCCTCTTAAAATCCAAAATTTCAAAAATTTTGTTGATTTGTCGGCATGTTTTTTTCGCTAAAGGATCAATTATCCCAAATTGCAAGTTTCGAGTATCATTTTTCTTAGAAGGTGCAAAATGTACAAAAATACAATTTTATTACATTCAAATTAGAATTTCCAAGGGAACTTTTTTCAAAACGAAATTTTTTTGGCAGAAGCAAAAGCACAATAATTTACCCTTTTCAAATTTCCTGTACCATTATTTCAGATAATATATAAAAAAGTACCAAAGTACAAAAAGGACCAAAGAACAAAAAGTCTCAAAGTACAAAAATAATCACAGTAAAAAAAGTACCAAAGAACAAAAAGTCTCAAAGTACAAAAATAATCAAAGTACAAAGAGTACCAAATTACAAAAAGTACAAAAAGTACCAAATTATAAAAAGTACAAAAAGTACCAAATTATAAAAAGTACCAAATTATAAAAAGTACCAAATTATAAAAAGTACAAAAAATACCAAATTATGAAAAGTACAAAAAGTACCAAAGTACAAAAAGTACCAAAGTACAAAAAGTACCAAAGTACAAAAAGTACCAAAGTACAAAAAGTACCAAAGTACAAAAAGTACCAAAGTACAAAAAGTACCAAAGTACAAAAAGTACCAAAGTACAAAAAGTACCAAAGTACAAAATGTACCAAAGAACAAAAAGCAGGGTTCGAAAAAAAACACTAACGAACGGTACGTTACACAGTGGGGAAAAATGGACTTTTTTGTCCGATTTTGCCTACAGGTCGCAATTCTTAACCGATTTTAGTTATTCTTCTTTTGAAATTTAGCTATTAAAATTCCTCATCGGTCTGTCATGGTGGATTTCTAAAAATCGTTTTTGTTTTAATTGAATATTTTTTTAAAGTTCAGAAAATATTAATTTTTTTAGAATTTTTGCTCTAAAAAATGTAATAGGCAGGGGACGAATAAACTGTATGGACAAAATTAAAAGTATTTGAACCCCTTATAAATGACATTATAGCATTTGTTAATTTATTATTATTTTGGTTTTTATAAACATATGAAAACTTAAAAATATTCACTTTTAAGTACCTATATCATTTTAAATAATGTATCTATTTCAATGAAATTTTTTTTAGATTAAAGCTTATCATTTTCTTAACCATAACTGGTAAATAAAGTATTTTTGCAAAATTGTTTAACTCTTTTTTTCGAATTTACAATGTAACTTTTTTTTTTTTTTTTAACAGACTAAAATATTATTTTAAAATTCCAAAAATCATAAGGTTAAATTTAAGCAAAAAATTAAATATTTAAAAAATATGTACCAATTATGACTAAGCAAAACAAAAGCTTTAATTTAAACAAGTAAGAGTGTTAAATTCGGCTGTGCCGAATCTTTTATACCCTCCAACACGTTTAAAACTAAAAAAAAAAAAAAAAAATTTCAGGGCCGTCATTTTTTTGGTAGGGAGGAGGGGGGTCGGCGGAGTGGGTGGGGGGCATCTGTCCCCCACTATATATGTTTACAAATTATTTGTTTATGATATTTACACTTAAATAATAAATTTTTGTCGTTATTTTTAATTAATTTCTATAACCATGCCCCCAAAGGGGGGCTGCATGAAAGAAATCAAATTTTCTAGCCCCCTTGGTCCAAGCGCAGGTCTATGAACATAATATGGCATACAAATTAGAGTTTGCAAATAATCGAGATATTTCATAATCGCGATTACGATTAAAAAATTTGCCGTTAATCGCGATTACGATTAATCGATTTTTTTTTAATAATTTGAGTTGCAATAGATTTAAAAAATCTTTTTAAATTGACATTTTAGAAAGTACGAAAATACAAAAATTATTATTTTTTTTATTTGGCCAAGTGTTAATTATTTTGGTTTAAAGTTTCCTTTATTAAGCTATTTGGGCCTATTGTTGTTGATGTAAATAAAACAAATTAATTACATATTTTTACCGACGTTTCGTAGAAACTTTCAAACTTTCCCACTAAAAATAATTCGAGATTTTGCGCATCGAAAGAACGCTCGAGTGCCCTTGAGATTTTTTTTGTTAAGACATTTTTGAAAAGTTATCATAAAATTTTTTGTGGATAAAATTTTACACATACTTTAATTTTTGACATCTTCAACATCAAAAAGATTTTTTGAGAAAAATACTAGATTTTCTAACATCTTCATTGCGCTTAAATTAACTCTACAAAGAGTGCTTCGATCAGCACTGAAAAGATACATGATTTTACTGCGTCTTAATAGCTCTTTATCTGTGCTATTAAAGAGTACTCTAAACTGTGACTGGTTTGGATTCGCTCTTTGGCTCGTGATTCCATTCCAAAATCTGCTTCCAATTCATCAAATTTTCTGTGGGGTCGTGTCGGAATACCTGCCGATGGCCAGTGAAGGAGATAATTGCGAGGAAATTTATGAAAAAATTACGTTTTTTTTTTAAATTTCATGTTAAAATTTCTTGACCAAAACCGACCAAAGCCTTTTGTAGAATGTCTTAGATTCTATCATGGATCAATATTATATATACTTTGTAGGGTCCCCGACCGATATTTCGATGTGTTACACACGGAATGACAAAGTGAGTATACCCCCATACTGTGGTTGGAGGGTATAAAAAGATTTCATTGAAATCGGTACGTTACTTTTAAAGATATAGGCTTTTTAATGTGAAAATTTTTGAATTTTTGTCTGGTTATAAAAACCAAAATAATAATATATTTTCAAATACTAATCACGTCGTTGATAAGGGTTTCCAAAACCTTTAATTTAGTCTATAAAGCATATTCGTCCCGAGCCTAATACATTTTTTATTGCAAAAATACTGAAAAAATTAAAATTTTCTGAATTTTAGGAAAATATAAAGAGTTATCCGACATTTTCTTTCAAAAATCCACCATGACAGATCGATGCGGAATTTTATTAGCTAAAATACAAAAAAAGAAAAACCAAAATCGGTTAAGAATTGCGACCTGTAGGCAAAATTAGACAAAAAAAGTCCATTTTTCCCCACTGTGCGTTAGTGTTCTGTACTGAACTATGCCGATGGAAATGCGCAAACACATTCCCAACAAGATATACAGAAACACTAAAAATTATTTTAAGTGGCTGTGTTCGTGTAGGCAAACAGAATACCGAACGTTATGCGACTTGACGAACACAATCTTTACGATTATGTACTGTGCTATGTACACAAACAAAATGAAGTACTTTCAGTGTACTGTTTCCGTACTTAGCAGTTTTTTTTTCGAAAACTTAAAATGGCGATATCTCGAAAACTAAGCAAGATAGAGCAAATCGGAGCATATTTTTGGTTCTTAGAATGTCCGTAGTATCTCCGGACCTCTTAATATGTGTGGACTCTGTTTGCTCCATCTTGCTTAGTTTTTGAGATATCGCCATTTTAAGTTAAAACAAAAAATCTGCTAAGTACGGAAACAGCACACTAAAAATACTTTGTTTTGTTTGTGATCGTTCAAAAACACACAACCACTACGATGTAGCGTTTCTGTTTATAGAGCAGTACATTATCGTAAAGTTTGAGTTCGCAGCAATTCGCAAGCATGACGTAAAGTTTGAGTTCGCAGCAATTCGCAAGCATGACGGACGTTCGGTATTCTGTTTGCGTACACGAACACAATCACTAAAAAAAAATTTTGTGAATGTGTTCTTTGGAAAACCCCGTACGTTATATAACGTACCGTTTTTTTCGAACACTGACAAAAAGTAGCAAAGTACCAAAGTAAAAAAAGTACCAAAGTACAAAAAGTATCAAAGTACAAAAAGTACCAAAGTACAAAAAGTACCAAAGTACAAAAAGTACCAAAGTACAAAAAGTACCAAAGTACAAAAAGTACCAAAGTACAAAAAGTACCAAAGTACAAAAAGTACCAAAGTACAAAAAGTACCAAAGTACAAAAAGTACCAAAGTACAATCCGAATTTTCAAAAACCCGGAATGTGAACCTACATTCTAAGTTTCAAGTCTCTAGCTAGAGTCTCTCTAGTTTCAAGTTAGTGGTAATTTTGCTAATTCTTCGCTTTTTCAAGTGTTAGAATTTTATTTTGAGTGTATTCCATGTTTCATTGTGATTTATTGTGAAAGAAAAAAGAAATTACTTTCTTTCTACACAACATAAAAATCATGATAATTTTACTTGACTTAATGCATGGTCTAACTCTAATCAAATTTATGGTTTATTCTTAAAGTTTTATATCAGCCCTTCCCGTTAAAAAAAAAAAACAATTTCAATTGCTGCTATTGTAATATTCTGTTAGTTTTAAAAACTTTTCTTCTATTGTTGCTTTTTTATGCAGTCTAATGTCTACCAAATGTCATTTAATCACAGTACGAATTTTGTATTTTATTACAGTTTGTGTTTTTTATAGCAATTGTTTATGTTGTTTGGTCTAGTGATTTTTTAAAAAATTTCACAGACTTTATTGTCAGAAAAAAAAAACATCTAAAATGTAAGAATTTTACACTTTAAATTTACAAATACATATTAAAATTTAACTAATTTTACTTAATTTTTAAAACAAATAGCAAATAGAATTAATTTGGACATGCATATAATTTTTGGGTCGTTCGGTTCAGTCAGGCACAAACGGTTCGGCTCATAAAACGGTATTTATGGGAATTCGGCATTTGAAATCATTTTAAACACGTTTCCGATTCTTAAATTTACATTAAAAAGAACACGATGCTTTTTTGATATTATAGATCGTTTTCAAATTGTTGAAAACTCATTTTAATAATGTTTATAATCAAAATGATAATATTCAACAATTTCAGGAAATGAAAATGTATACTTAATTCAAAAAAAAAAATTATTTTGAAATCAAGACCGAAACATATTTAATTTATCAAACTTTTACTTCCATAAAACTGAACTTTTGTTTAAAAATTTGAGATTTTTAAAATGAGCATGAAAAAGTTTTGATTTGACTACGATTTTTTCCCTCAGTGATGGATAACCGCTGAAAGTTCGACCGTGTGAAAACAGGTCAAGCGTCTGCTTCTGCTGCCGGCGACTAATCGTAGTCAATCAACTGTCTTGTATCTCTGATTCATATAGCATCTTTATTGTCTTTGTGCATCTTAAGAATTCTCCAAGAATTACAAAACGAAACTAAAAACCAGTCTTAAACCACTGTCTCTTCTTCTGTTTGTATTCCTCCCCATTTTCATATCTTATTGTGTTAAGAAATTAAAGCTTTTGTTGAATAGAGGAGTTCTGTGTGTTTATGGTAACTTTAGTTTTAATTATTTTCAAAAAAATGAAAATACAACTTAATGTGTAGGGAAAAAAAACGAGAGCTTGAGTTCAAAAAACGCCAGCCTTACTCTGGTGTGGTCTAAATGTTTGAAATGTATAAAAATGTATGCAGTCAGTCTATACAGAGAGATACTTTAGACGTCGCATGCAACACAATAACCACATCAACCATAAATATCGAGTAAAATATGTATAATTCATGTGGTTTTTGATAGACAAGTCAGTGTTAAATAAAATTAAAATAACAAATAACTGAAGCGTTTGAATTAAAAATTTTTTAAAATCATCTGTTTTAAATTCTGACAGAGAGAGAGAAAGAGATGGAAGAAATACGACGAAACATTATAAAAGATTAAATTTAAATGAAATTGTTAACATATCAATTGGAAATTTAATATTGAAAATATCGTGTGCACTAAACGAAAATGTTAGGAAACGTTAAAAACTAAAAATGGGGATATCTTGAAAACTAAGCAAAAGAGAGCAAAACGCATGAATCTGAATCAGAATCTTAGACTTTTTTATACGAAAAATGTCTCAGCATCTGAGACTTTTTCTAAACGAAACATCTCTCAGAATCTGAGACTTTTTCTATAACAAAAATGCTTCAAAATCTCAGACTTTATGAAAAATGGTTAGAATGTGAGATTTTTTTCTGATAAGTGTCTCAAAATCTGAGACTTTTTATTTTGGCAAAACTTCTATGAACTTTAAACTTTTTAAACCTTTGAATCTGAAATTTTTTCTGTACGAAAAATATTTCTCAATTTGAATTTGAGACTTTTGATATAGGACAAATTTGTACTATAGAAAAAGTGTCAGATGTATATGAAAAATCTGTTAGATCCTGAGAATTTTTCTGTAAGAAAATGTGAAACTTTCTTTAAAAACAAACTAAAAAAAAATTTTCCATTTTCGTATAACCAAATTTATTGGCATTTCGGGGCCCCTTAGGTCGGGGACCCCGGTACACGTGAGCGGTACTGCACTCAAAAAAAAACCTTGTTAAATGACTACCTCCTATTGCAAAAATTTCTTGTAATCTTACAAGCTTTTTACCAATTTTTTTTAAATTTTACATGCTTTTTACCAATAAAATTGTAAATTTACAACTTTTTTGGTGCGATAAAACTTACAAGGAGATTTTTTACAACCTTATATTTTACGAGAATTCCTAGTAAAAATTTCGAGCTTTTTTGTAATTTTACAAACTTTTTACAAATAAAATTGTAAATTTCAATAAAACTTACAAAGAATTTTATAAATTTACTAGATTTTTTTTGTAAAAATTGTAAATTTGTAAAAATACAAAAAAAAAATTGTAAAATTACAAAAAAAAATTGTAAAATTACAAAAAAAAAAATGAAAATTTTGATCGAAAATTTTTTATTTAAAAACAAGGAAAACTGTTAAATATTGGTAAAATGGGATTACGAGACTTTTTCGAGTAATTTGACAAGGTTTTTTTGTGTGTGGGCTCCAAATGTGTACACCATTTACAGATGGTATGGTTTCGACAGTATGGTTTTCATAGGACTCGTTCTACTGGGGATCTGATGGCGTTCCTTTCGGAACGTTGGAGTCGTTCGATCCACCGTTTTGGTGAGAGTAAGGTGGTTGCTCTGGATATTTCCAAGGCATTTGATTGTGTGTGGCACGGTGCACTCATATCTAAGCTTAATGCCTTTGGTGTCGGTAATGACTTCTCTCGACTTATTTCGAGTTTTCTCAGGAACCGATCTATACGTGTTGTTATAGATGGTTTCTCATCGGATGAGTTTCAGCTTCAATCAGGGGTACCGCAAGGTTCTGTTCTCTCTCCTACCCTTTTTCTTATTTTTCTTAACGACCTTCTAAGTCAAACTTCAAATCCTATCTACTCTTTTGCAGATGACAGCAACATTTGTCATTCATTTTCCTTCGATCGTAGGCCAAGCCTTGTTCAGGTTGAGGAAAAACGGCGGATTATGAATGTCACACTTAATCAGGACCTGTCGACAATCTCTGAGTGGGGTCTTGCGAATAGGGTCAAGTTTAATGCACGCAAGACCCAATGTTGTATGTTGACCCACAGGAATGTGGAATCACCAGCGTCATCTGTACAAATGGGTGGTATAGGTATCGAGGAATCGGACACTTTTGATGTTCTGGGCATGAAAATTCAGTGCGATGTCCGTTGGAATAAACACGTTTTTGAAGTGTCGAAAGAAGCATTCAAGTGTCTCGGTGAAGAAGTACTTCACCTCATCCGATCTCCTAACTATTTATACCACCTACATCCGATCGAAGATGGAATACAACTCCCATATATGGGCAGGGGCTTTAAAGTCTATTTTGGAGCTTTTGGACCGTGTGCAAAGGAGGGCGTTGATGCTTCATAAAAGATCAATTTTAATTCGAAAAACAAAAGTCGAAAAAGATCAATGGAAATTCAGTTGATATTTTTCGAATTACAATTGATATTTTTTAAATTACAATTGATCTATTTCGAATTATGATTGATCTTTTTCGAATTACAATTGATCTTTTTCGAATTATAATTGATCATTTTCGAACTACAATTGATCTTTTGGAATCTTTGAATTACAATTAACCTTTTTTGATTATTGCGATCTTTTTCGAATAAAAATTTATCTTTTTTTGAATTACAATTGATCTTTTTCGAATAACAATTGATCTTTTACGAATAACAATTGATCTTTTACGAATTACAATTAATCTTTAACGAATTACAATTGATCTTTTACAAATCAAAATTTGAATATTCAAATTACAATTGGAATCTCCGAATTACAAATGGAGTATTCTAATTACAAGAAGAATCTTCGATTTACAAATGGAATTTTCGAATTTCAAATGGAATCTTCGAGTTACAAATGGAATCTTCAAATAACAAGTGCCGATTAAAATCAATACATAATGTCTGTCTCAATTACATTTGGACTATATTAATCGTTAAAATTTAAATAAAGTCTGGCCTAAACATTTGTTTAAAAAATCTTCCAAGTCAAACTGATTGGTAAAATACTGATTTAAGTCTGAATTCTTGATTTAATGCCAAATTCTATGTTTATTCACCCGGTTCGAAGGACCAATTTAAAATTATATTTTTAAACAAATTCAATAAATATATGTTTTTTAACAAATTTTAAATTGATTTAAAATCAAAATAACAGTTGTTTTTCTTAGTTTCAATAAAACATTTAAGTCACAGTATTACAAATTGTTAGTTAATAATTCACAGGTACTACAAAAATTAATTTCAAGTTGATTTAAGGCGTAATGAAAAACAAACCTTTCACAAAACCTTCATAATAACAATAATAAAGAAACTGACCATTTATTCACAAAAATATGCCGGTATGTATTTATTAAGATGGAATGGATTTTTTTTTTTTTTTAAGAAAAACTAAAACCTTCTGGCGTGTCAAATGCACAGATTATAAGAACCGACTTGGAATTTCAATATAGAAAAAAAACGACAGATGTTAAGAAATTATTGATATATACACACAAGTAGTTTTTGGCCCTTTAAAGAGAAAGAGGAAGTGTCTAGTTTTCTATCTCTTTCTTAATAAATTTGTCTAAGTCTTGTATAATTCACTTAATCAGGATTTTTCATTTAAACAAGTAGAAAAATGATAGATGATAGGTTTTTCTTACTTTTTTTTTTTTGCTGTAGAGGGTTGCTAACGACCATGATGATGAGTTGTTTGAAAGAGATTATGGAAACAAGTTTTTCATTTTTTTTTTTGGTGTAGGTACCATTGTGTTTACAGAGCTGCTCATATTAGAATTTGTAAACGATAAGTAGCAAAGGTTTATTATAATTGGAAATATGTGTCTGTGTGTTATTTTTTTTTCGTTTTAGGAAGGAAACAAGTTTCAGGTGTCACTTGTTAGAGATGAAGGTGAAAAATTGTAAATTGAGATTATAATAATGGTAAAAAAAATTATAGTGGTGGTATTTTTTGAAGTTTGTGTATTTAAAAATCTCCATAAATATTTTAAAGATAAGGAAACCCTTAAATAAAACACTCAAAATAAAACTTTGCAAAATTACATTAAAAAAACTGTAATTTTACAGAACAGTTTTTGTAAAATTTGTACTAGCAAACATAAATTTAAATGGATCTTTTTCGAACAATAATTGGAATCATTTTCAAATTAAAATTGATATTTTTGGAACTATAATAGATTTTCAATTACAATTGATCATTTTTAAAATAATATTGATCCATTTCGAAATACAATTGATAATTTTCGAATTACAATTGATCTTTTTCGAATTATAATTGATCTTTTTCGAATTACAATAGATCTTTTTCGAATTGAATCTTTGAATTACAGATGGAATCCTCGCATTACGAATGGATTCTTCCAATTATAAAAGGGTATCTTCGAATTAAAAATGGAATCATCGAAACACAAATGGAATCTTCGAATGATCTTTTTTTAAGTGAACAATAATAAAGGTACTTAAAGGTTTAGAGAATTTTAATCACACCAAAAACGAATCTGATCTCAAAAATTTTCCGCTACACCTAAGTTTTTTCATAAATTAAGTTAAAAGTTCCGAAAAAACTTATATTCGGTCAATTGATATCTTTCGAGTTATCATCTGAAATGGTTTAATTTGTTAACCACTTCAAAATGTTAATACCCAAACATTAACTGATGAAATTCTAGCCAGTGCCCTCTTTTTTATTTGTTCCACTTGTCAAAAAAAAACAAGAAGGAAAAACAGTTTTCAATAATTTACGGTCCAACGAGTTTAAGTGGTTGAAAAGAAAAACACCCCCTAATAACACAACAGACCAACGTTTTTTCCTAAGATTATAACCGAAAATAGCAACAGCTGCTTCAAAAAAAGAAAAAACTATTAAAAACAAATTGTTAAAAAAAACAAGGAATTAATTACTTTCATGAACATTTCATGAACTTTTGGCGGCATTATTCCCAAAAAAAAAAAAAAAAAAATACATAAACAATAAAACCATCACAACAAATTTGTAGAAAGAACTTGAATGCACAAGAACTTTAAAGAAGTACTAATTTTTGACAAGAATTGTTTGCTAAGTATTTGTGGTTGCAATTAGCAACAACAATTTTCAATTGATTTTTAAACAATACACATTTTTGGCGCTAATGGAACTTTTAAATGAAATTTTGAAATGATATTTTCTATTCTAAAATGTAATTTTCGATTTTTTTTTTTTCAGAGTTTTTTTTTTGCAGGGTCAGTTTTGAATCTAAAATTTTAAAAATGTATTCCTATAGCAAAGGTTTAAGACAGCAAACGACCCTGATCCTAAAATAATTTTCCAAAAGAAAATATACAGACTTGAGACATGATTTTCCCAAAAAAACTTCCTGATTTTAAAATTTTTTTGAGCCATGAGAGAAATTTTCTTCTTAGGTTGTGAAATTTTTTTTCTATTCTATTTTTCTACTGAAACAGTCTTTTGAAAAACTATTCTGTAGAAAGTACCTGAGATTAGATAAATTAAAGACTAAAATGCACTCAAAATAATACTTTAGTAGATTTACTAATTTTTTTGCTAATGCTGGTTAGCTAACTTTTAGCAAATTTTTAGTTGAGATTAGCATGTTAGCAAAAATATCTTGTAAACTTCATTTAGAGCATTAGCAATTTTAAACAAAATTTGTACTAATTTTTTTTGCTAAATTTAAAATTGAGTTGGCAAAATTTTTACAAGCTTTTTTGCTAATATTAGCAAAAATAAATGGTAAATTTTGTTTTATTTTCAGAAAACTTAAAATGGCACAATCTCGGAAACTAAGCCAGATAGAGCAAAATGGAGGTCACTTTTGGTTCTCGGGCTCTCCATAGTATCGCCGGTCCTCTTCACATGTGTGGACCCTAATGGGTCCTTACTTTGGATCCATAAAAGTTAGCATTCCCGAAAATTTTAAAATGCTAATTTCTCGGTAAATATTGCCGACACAACAAAAAGTCCAAAAGCATTTTGTAGCTCTCAACACGTAGAACAAGACAGCAAAATAATAAAAAGCTCTCCGAGTAATATTTTTGAAGTTATCGAGTTTTGTAATTCTCAAAACCCCGGTGATCCCCTAAAATCACGTATCTCAAAAACTAAGCAAGGTAGAGCGAAACGGACACAAATTTTGGATCAAAAACTACGATTTTTAAGGAACCCAACTAGGTCTAGGCCCATCGAGGTCTGGACCTATCGGGTCCGAAACCAATGGGGTCCTCAAATGTGTACTAAGTTGAAATAAAAAAAAATTCAGTTAACTAATTTTTGGCAAAACATTTTTGCTAACTTTACCAAAAAAATTGTGGGTTCAAAATCAGCAAATTTTCTTGTAGGTTTACAAGCTTTTTATACCCTCCAACCACAGTATGGGGGTATACTCACTTTGTCATTCCGTGTGTAACATATCGAAATATCGGTCGGGGACCCCACAAAGTATATATAATATTGATCCATGATAGAATCTAAGACATTCTAGCGCCGTCCGTCCGTCTGTAGAAATAACGATGCAGTCCAAACCAAAAGAGCTAGAACCCTTAAATTGGGTAAGAATATCTCTTATGTTACTGGTAAGGTTAAGTTCGAAGATGGGCAAAATCGGACCAAGGGATAAAAAGTTCCCCCTTTAAGAACTAAAACGACCCCTAAAAATTACGATATTTTTAAGATTTTTTTTTATTTTTGCTCAACAAATGTAACCTTTGTATGCCATATTATGTTCATAGACCAGCGCTTGGACCAAGGGGGCTAGGAAATTAGATTTTTTTCAGGCCGCCCCCCTTTGAAGGCGTGGTTATAGAAATTAATTTAAAATAACGATAAAAATTTATTATCTAAGCGTAAATATCATAAGCAAAAAATTTGTAAACATATAAAGCGGGGGTACAGGTGTCCCCCACAAACTACACCGACCCCCCCACCCCCCCACCAAAAAGAAAAATACGCCCCTGGGTTTTTTTTTTTTTTTTGTAATTTTAAACGTGTTGGAGGGTATAAAAGATTCGGCACAGCCGAATTTAACACTCACACTTGTTTTTGCTAACATTAAATTTTTTTTTTTTGAGTGTATATAACACGATGCATTCTAAACTAAAAGAGACTTCTGAAGTTGGGCACGAATATGTCTTATGGTCCTCAGAAGGCAAAGTTCGTAAATGGGCAAAATCAGAACGGGAGGAAAAAGTTCCCCCCTTGAAGAACTACCCAGCAAAACTTTGGTAATGGGTAGTGATTATATAACACATTACCAGGTAATGTATATACCTTATTTGTAGCATTATTTTATGATGTCTTACCAAACATTTGTTCCACAACGTATTATTTTAAAGTGAAAAATAATTCATTACTAATAATTTGCTACGTAATGCATGACTATTGGAAAAAATTTATTTCATAGTTATTATTTCTAAACATTAAATCATGGATGACTTATATTTGGTTACATTATGTATTATTTGAAAGTTTGAAATAATGCATTATTTATAATTGGATGCATAATGCATTACAATAACATAAAAAATAATTATTTTATAAAAAAATGCATAAGTTTAAACTAGAGATGGGCTCACGACAGGAAATTTCTAACGACACACACTCACGAGCGTATTTTATCTACTTACACTAACAATCCCATGAGTAAATTTAATACAAAATTACTTTTTCACTACTCGTAACACCTTATATATTGTCTTCTGGTATGCTATATTATTTCATTTCTCGTAACCTATAAAATATCATATATTTTACACCTTACTCGTATTCTTCGTTATAAATTTATGACTTATTTTATACCTTACTGGTATTTTTTGTGATAATGTGGATGCATTACTTTGAGTCTCATCGCCTGTTAAAATCATCAATGCTGCAATGCATAAAATATGAGATCCTATACCTTATTTTATACCTTATTTGGTAATCTAAGTTTTGCTGGGTAAACCAACCTCCTTAAACCCAACATTCTAAAAATTATTTAAATTTTTTTTTTTTTGTTAAACAAATGTTACAGTTTCAAAAAGTTCAAGTTTGGACCCAAAGGATAAGAAAATGTCCCTCCTCCCTTTTAAGGGTTTAATTCGCAAATGGGCAAAACTTTCCGGGAGGGTGGGGGTAAGCTTTCCCTTTAAAGACTTAACCAGCCTCTAAAAAAATATTTTTTTTTGCATTTTGTTTGGTATTTTTGTTAAGCAAATAAAAATATTTTATGTCAGAAGAAGTTTAAAGTCCTGCACCTGGGACAAGGGGATTAGAAAATGTGTTTTTTTTTTTCGAACCACCCCTTTTTGTGGTCGTGGATATTTAAAAATTGTTAAAACAACGATAAAATTGTATTGATTAAACGAAAAAATCATAATAAATCAATTTGTAAGCCCCAATTTGTCCCCCAAGGTCCCCCGCCGGAACTTTGAAAGTTTTATCAAAGAAGTTTTAAAATAATTTTTTTCATTAAAAGTTGATATTTTCGTCAAAAATTTCTATAAAAAAAATTCAAATTTTTTTTTCATTAAAACCACCGTTCTTATTTGTTATTAAAAACTTTGTTAAAGAAAATCCATAAAAAAAATAACTTTGAAACAATTAAAAATATTACTATTTGTTTATTTGCAGTCAACAAAACTATATTAAAATGGAAAAAACTGTTGTAATTAGTTTTGTCATTGAGTTAATAATCATTAAATCACAAAAGAAAAATTAAGAAAAAAAGTTATACAAATTAGCTTTGGCAAAAAGGGAGCAGTTTTTAATTATAACGGACAGGTAAACCACGATATAAACGATTTAAGAATGAAGGAGGAATCTAATTAGTAATTTATTATTTTCGAAAAAAAAACAAGAGAAAGTGGCACTAGTTTCACTCTCTTGGTCCAAGTCCGAACAGATGAACAGAAAGAATTTTTATTTTTCTGGGTTTTACAAGGGGATTTTTTTTCGCCTGGACCGATTTCGCTTATTCACAAACTTAACCTGTGTAGAACTATAAGACATATTCCTAACAAGTTTCAGCCCTAATGCTTCTCTCGTTTTTCCTCTATCGTGATTTCAACAGACAAAATCGCTAGATTAAGGATTATGAATATTTGATAAGGTCCTAGAACAATTTTCAACGTTTTACAAAATAAAAATGATAATATTTAATAAAATATTTTTCAATTATCAATGAAAATTATGTTAAACGAGGACCACCTGTTTATTTATGCAAAATAATATAAAATTCATAATGTTATCGTTGTGTGTGGCGGGCAAAAAGGTTATGAGTTTTTGAGAACACATAAACGCGTGCCTGTTTCTTGGTTTTATTTTATTTTTTTTGTCAACACAATAACCACTTTCCCACCACAATCTTTTATTACCAAATGTATGGCCAAAGTTTATTTGGTTGAGTATTTTTACAGGTCACACACCTTTAAAAGAAAAAAAAACATTTTGCAAAATATTTAGTACGTATGTCTCTTCCTTACTCAACTCTTTTTATATTATAATTAAAATTTCTTAAACAAAAAAAAGAAAAGAAGTTATAAAGGTTTTATTGCAAATTTTAATGTTGAACTGTATTGTTCTTTTTTTAACCCCTAAAGGCTTTTGTGTGTGTTTTGCAACAAAATTGCAAAACTTGCAACCTCAAAATTATATTTTTTTTAACAAAAAAAAAAAACACGAGTGATTTATGTTTTTTTTTTTAATGGAGGGGATATAAAAATTATTTTTTCTTTAAGAATTTAAATCCCTTTAATGTTATTTTAATCGATTAAATATAAAAAAGGGAATATCTTACAAATTTTTTTTTTTTGTAAATCGATATTCAGGCTGATTATGAAATTCTGTACGGCATTGATTTGGAAATTGTTTAAAAGAAACTAAAAAGGGTTTACTAAAACCCATTTTAAAATTTAAAAGAAATTTTTAAATACTTTTTGTTTGTTTTTATAACCTTCACTAGGTTATGTTAGGACACCTTAAAAATGTTGGATGATTCCACATAACCTAAAAATGCAAAATGCTTTAATTAAACTGCTGGTAAACACATGAAACGGAATTGAATACAGAATGGAATTTAAACGTGTACAATAACTTCGTATCATACAAAATTTTTTTCACCCACTATATTTTTTTCCAGCATTTTCTTAGCATTTTTATACCCTCCAACTACAGTATGGGGGTATACTCACTTTGTCATTCCGTTTGTAACGCATCGAAATATCGGTCGGGGACCCCATAAAGTATAGATATTATTGATCTATGATCGATTCTAAGACTTTTCTAGAATGTCCGTATGTCCGTCCGTCCGTCTGTATAAGACACGATGCAGTCCAAAATAAAAGAGATAGACTCGTTAAATTTGGCAGGAATATGTCTTTTTGGTCCTAGGCAGTTTAAGTTCGTAAATGGGCAAAATCAGACCAGGGGGAATTTAATTTTAAAAATGTTTTTAAATAATGATGGAATTGTATTACTAAAGCTCAAAAAGCACAACAAATTAATTTTTAAACATTTACCGCATGGGTTAATGTGTCCCCCAATGACCCCTTCTGACCCCCCCCCCCCCCCCCAAAAAAAACGCCCCTGCAATTTTTTTTTTTAATTTTTTTATATGTTGGAGGGTATTATAGATTCGGCACAGCCGAATTTAATACTCTCACTTGTTTTTTTTAGCACAGTTAGGTTGTAAGTGGCTGTTAACGTTTTACTTCAGCACACGTAGACGCTGAGGTCCGTTGTGATACCACGGGACTGTAATAGACTTCCCTACTAGTCCCTGCTGTTAAAACAATTTGAGTTTTTTATGAAACTCCTTAGATATTGAATTTTGACAACCAACAAATCAGAAAGATCTGCAGCTTCCAAGATCCCAGTGGAGCAAGTCTCTGACTGTAAAGGGTGGGACAATGGCAGATAGTGTTCGATAGTTTTCGACACCTCTTTATCTATGCAACTCCGGTAAAAGTCATTCGACGGCACATTTAACCGCTCTGCGTGCTTCCCTAAAGACAGTGTCCGGTAATTATAGCAACCACTGTCGAAATCTATCCTCTTGAAAGCTATATCATTTCACTTGTGCGCCTCTGATTAAGAGAAGGCCAAATATGTCGTGTTGTCTCACACGACCATCCATTTGCCCAACTTTAATTAGTAAACTTGTGCTTAATCGTTCAATTGAGTAAGCGCTCATTTTCGTTCAATTCAGATAAAAGACCTAGTTCAACAGTCCGTAAGTGAATCATTTTGATCATGTCTGTTGTTCTTTCATCTAATTAAAATCGGTCAATAATGATTTTATTCATGACAGGTGGTAATTTTTTTTTAAGTTTCGGTTTCGGCCGAATGTGTCCTTTTGGACATATTCGGTCCGGTTTCGGTTCGACCTCGAAAAACTGGTTTCGGTCGGACTCTACGCCCACCAATTATCCTGAAACTTGCATATGGAAATGAGGGGAGGAAAATAAGAGTTATTTGTTTTGTTTAAGCTGCCCAATCTCAAATTTAAACAAGTAAGAAAATTACAGTCGGTCACCAGTGTTTCCCGGAAAATGGATCCCAAGTTCAAACATGGACCGATTGTATCTATCTTTTGTCAAATCTTTAATAAGTGTAAAAAACAATCGAAAACCTAATTTGAGTGAAATAAGCATCTATTTGTTGCCAATAAACCGCTTTAGAGTTAAAATTTTTCAACATGAACCCCTGATTTCCTTCGATGTCTCCGAATTTGATGAAACTTTGTGTATATGTTGGGACTTATAAGACTTATACTCAGACAAAATTTAAGACCTTTAACATTCGTGGTTCCAGAAATATGGCGTGTCAAAAGTCAAGAAAATCTTTTAAAGGATGAAATATAAACATTTATATCTTCAAAAGTATTTGAGCTATATTACTCCCTGAAAGCTTGTTTTAAAGGCAAAATCATGACCTTTCAAATAACATTTTGCAAAAATTTTTATTTTGGGAATTTTTTTTATTTCTGCAAAATTCGCGATTCGCGAAAATATATCTGAAAAAGCGACATTTTTAAAAATCTGAAAAAAATATATGTTATTGGCTACTATCTTAGCTACAAGCTGTATAAATTTTGAGTTGGTGAACGTATTAAGACCAGAGATATGAGTAAAAATGTGTTGCCAAGTAGTAAATTTTTATCAAATTTGATGAATATTAAATTTTAATTTTTGAATATTTTTGCAAATACACATAATAAAACGGTGAAAAAAGTAAAGTTAATGTTACATATGGGTACTACACATAGCTGCAATATAACATGAATATTTATCAATTACACTACTCTACAAAAATTAACTTATTTTGCACAGACTCTTAGATTACATTTGCTAAAGTATTTTGGTCTCTTTAACACGAATCTGTCATCATAAAAATTTTATCAAGTCGCCTTTTCGAGAAAAGACCTTTTTTGCGGTCCCTGCCCATAAAAAACAACGAATGACTTTATATTGGAAAAATTATTAAAAATGCATATTATTTCAAAATTCATTGAGTTTATACAAATATATGTGCAAAAAAAATCTAAATTTTGAGCAAAATTTGCAAATATTATTTGCATATACTTTGTTCCCTAATATTTTTATTTTTTTAATTTTCATTGTTTAAAAAACATTTTCTTAAGTCGTTTGCCCTCTTTAACGTGAATCCACTAAACGCCATTGTCATTTTTATGTAATCGCGTTCTCGTGATTTGCCCATTTAGTTTTTGCAGCTGAAGCATACAAAAATATTAAACGAACAAATAATATGAGGTATGTCAGTGTTAAACATTTATTATTACGTTTCTTTCTTGGGTTTGAGGGTTTAGTCTGTAAAATAGGCCTATATGTCCAGAAGACAATTTGATAAAATGTTTATGATGACAGATTCGTGTAGGCCAAATACTTTTCAAAATGTGTTCTAGAAGTCTCTGCAAAAAAAAGTTGACTTTTGTTAAGTAGTGTAATCGATAAAAAGTTATGTTACAATATATTCATGTGTAGTACTCGTGTGTGCCATCAACTTTACTTTTTCACCGTTTTATTTTATGTATTTGCAAAAATATTCAAAAATAGTAATTAAATATTCATGAGATTTAAAAAAAAAATCCTACTTGTCAAGACATTTTTATTAATATCTCTGGACTTAGTACGTTCACCAACGCGAAATTTTTAAAGCTTGTAGCTAGGACTCACACCTTTAACATATATTTTTTTCAGATTTTTAAAAATGTCGCTTTTTTTGATATGTTTTTGCGAATCGCGAATTGAGCAGAAACACAAAAAAGATCCCAAAATAAAAATTGTTGCAAAATGATATTTTAAAGGTGATGATTTTGCCTTTAAAAAAAGCTATCTGGGAGTGATATACCTCAAATACTTTTCGAGATATAAATATTTGTAATTTACCTTTTAAAAGATTTTCTTGACTTTTGAAACGTCATATTTCCAAAACTACGGAAGTCAAAAGTCTTAAATTTTGTTTGAGCATAAGTTGAGTAAGTCCCAACATATATACCGAGTTTCATGAAATTTGGGTCGATGGACGTCAAAAATTCAATTTTTTTTGCTATGTTGATATGGATTTACTCTTTAACTAAATATCGGGCGAAATTTTTTATGGGGCCTAAGTCCAAAAATGGTCCGATTATAATCATTAGGTTATTAAAGTAAAAACATACAAACAAAATTTTAAAATATTTTCTATTTTCATGAAATTTGAGAGCTTTATATGAATATCGGGAAGGTGGTTTGTATGGGGGCTACAAGAAGAACTGGTCCGATTCCTCTGAAATTCGGAATGTTAATTATTAAATACAAAACACGTTTACCTGCCAAATTTCGAAAGGATACCTATTATAATACGGTCATTAGAGCCAATTGAGCCGAATTAAAGCGGACCTTTGTATGGGGGCTAGGTCTAAGCATGGACCGATTTATCCCAATTTCAATAGGCTTTGTCCTTGGGTCAAATGAAGCTTAAGTTTCAAATTTCAACCAAATCGATTCATACTTGCGACCTGTATCGTGTTTACAACGTTTACATGGATGGACGGACGGACATCGCTAGAATGACTTAAAAAGTTATTCTGAGTCGATCGGTATACTTAAAAGTGGGTCTAGGACCAATATTTCGGGTAGTTACAAACATCAGCACAAAGTCATTATACCCTGTACCACAGAGTGATGTAGGGTATAAAAACGGTTGCCACCTTATGAAAAAATTAGGCCTTGCGGGAAAATACGAATTAAACCCGAACTATCACGAATTTTGCCAAACGCAAAAATACTCACTTTGGGGGAAATTCCTTGAACAGGAAAACTTACGATAGTTTTTTTTTACGGCAAAATTGAGGTCAGGGGGTCAAAATACGATAAAATTATTTTTTTTGGCTGTGCAATTTAGTGCGTTACGACTACAGCTAAAAAGCGTAAATGGAATGGGAAAAATCGCTTCACACATAATCAATATCATTAGGTTGGCATCACTAAGTGTTTGCCAATAGAGTAATTACAAAATTCTTTATTTCAATGAAATTTTACGGAATTTCAGAATGTATGTATGTTTCGTTATGAGAATCACAATGGACCTCAGAGTCTACGTGTGTTGACGTAAAACGTCAGCAGCCACTTACAACCTTCGTTATGAGAAAACTGTGCATGTATAAATGCAACCGATAGGTGGCGCTGGGGAAAACTATTTAGATGTTCATATCTAAGTCGACCAGGGCAACGTCAGGCGCTTCAGCTAGTATTTTTTCAAAAATGTAAAAAATTACATAATGTAAATTTACATAAATTAATAATTAAATTTTGTACATCAGAGGGGAGTAAGGAAACAACTTTAAGGGAATCACAATGGTCCTTATGGCCTCCGAGTTAATTCGCCAAATTGGCGAACGCCCATCCAACCTAACCTAACCTACATAAATAATTCCAAAGGAATTTCACAAACACTCTGATTAATTTTCTTAGGGTTTATACATAAAAAGATTTACTTGTTTCAAATTCTTTTATGTTCAATTTCGATTTAAGGTCTACATAATTTACTTTGCTTGATGTCTGTTTTAGATAAAAACACTTTTATTTGGTTTTTCAACCCTTTTGAAACGAAACTCAAAATAAAACGATTTTTATTTCAAAATCCACCACTACCAAAAGATTGACCCTTCATTGCATAATTCGTAATTTTATATGAACTAAATGACATAAATTGACAGTTCGTGAGTAGAGACGACTCTACTGCACATAATACACATTAATGGCAACCCGTCAAGTCAGCCAGGCATTCAGTTAGTCCCCAGCAAGCAGGTGTTATTTATAATTCATTCCCTCACTTAGTTTTTGTTCAAAAAATTTTTGTGTGTTGGTCGAACGATCGATCTCTGTTCGGTTCTGTGCTGGTGATTTTTTGTTGTTTATAGTCACCTTGTTGTGATTCCCTACCATTTAACCTCGTCAACTTTAATTTTATAAATTTAATGGTGTTATTTGTTGTATGTTTGTGAGTCGTCGCGTCTTTTCGTTTAACGATTTATGGCCTGCTTTAATAATATTTGACATTTATTGACGTTTCATTTTATTTGGCGTTTATAAAGATGTTGCTTTTGATTTGCTACTGAATTAATTGGAAAATATTTATGATGTTTTTTTATGTTTCTTCTTGTGTTTTCGAGATTTTATTGGACTAAAATTTATTTTTATAAATTAATTTAATTTATTTATAGCAATTGGTGCTTTTGGGTGGTAAACAATAAAAAAAATTAATGCAAAAATATTAAGAAATGTTAATTGGTACGAAATCAGGGGAAATTTCATCACTGACTTGTTTTAACCACATGAAACGTTTTAGTGTCCAACAAATTTTTTATCGTGTTGGACTTAAAACAACTTTCAAAAGGGTGAAAGTGCTCGTCAAATTTATTTAAGTGGGTGGGTTAAAATTCTTACCTTTTGGGACTAGTTTCAATATATTTTGAAGACCTAACCCTCCATACGGAAAACATTTCAAGAAGCGTTATTACCTAAAACGAAAATAAGAATAGATTTAAAATTAAAATACGAACTTTATTGATTAAATTAAAAAAAATGCTTAATTTTTAACATTTTATGTTTAATTTTCAACCTTTTTTATTGAAATTTAAACACCGTGTCACCGCTAGAGGGCGCTGTGGTATAAAATTTCAGTTTAAAGTTTGAGGGGAAAATCTACGCAAAAATTTAAGAAATTTTTTTAACTTTTGTTGCACAATTTTTGAGACATTTTGTTAATTTTTTTCAAATTTAAGATATTTATCTGTAAATGCGATCTCTACCTTTATTACTAAATGTGTAATTTTACACATATTTACACTCAAAACAAAAACGTCAAAAAATATGTGAATCGACTGTTAAAAGAATTTAGATAATGTTGACCTGTGATGTTGTTTGTGGTTGATTTTGTTTGCCTTAAGGTCATGAATTTAGAAAAAAATATTGTTAAATAAATTTTTTTCAATTTTTAACTAACAATTTTTAGGTTAATTTCCGATATTTTGGTCAATCATCGTTAACCATCCTCAGGGATTTTAAAACAGAAAAAGTTTGTTCTTTGAGTTAAAAAGTTTTTGTCGACTTTCAATTAAAATTAGCAAACTTTTAAAATTCACTAGCAATCAGTTTTAAAAAATAACTAAAATTCTGAAATTTTACTGAATTTCTGTATTTTTTACTGATTCTGTTTGTTAAATTTTAAATTATTTTTGAAATACTTTATTATTATTTTGAGTAAAGTAAACAATGCTATAAATGAGACTAATCTGATGACATATATTTGAATCAATTTCTTTTCGAGTATTGTTTTTTTCATATATCGAAAAGAAAAAAATTGAAACAGGGAAGTAATGAAAACATTTCCTTATAAAGTAATTATTTCAATTATAATTTGACGTCACGTTTTTTTAGGCAAAACAAAAAAAATAATATTCTAATAAGCAGACATTAACAATAAATGGACTAATTGAAGATTTCGACCCAAAAAAAATTAAAAAAATAACAAATTTTAAACAAAAAAAAATGTTGTGGTGGGTGTGTATGTATGAGAAAAATAAATCTACAGGGTGGTGCAATAAGGGAATTAATTTTGAAATTTATAAAAAAAAAAACCTGACTGCAAATCAAAATTATAAAAAAAGGAAAAATTTTTAAAAACTATGACGTAAAAACGCTTGCCGTTTCAATTAAGATTAGGTTAGATAAGCAGGCAGCCGCCCAATTGGTCAGCTGACATGGGTACTTTGATAAACGTGGTCCCGTTGTGTTGTCTATAAAAAAAATGAAAGGAAAACAAGTGAGAGTGTTAAATTCGACGGTGCCGAATCTATTGTACCCTCCAAAACGTGTAAAAAATTTAAAAAAAAATCAAGGGGCGTTTTTTTTGGGAGGGGGGTTTTGGTGGGAGACTTTGGGGGACACATTGCCCCCTTACTGAAGGTAAATGGATTTATTATGATGCTTGCAATTACTTAAACAAATAATCATTATTAAAATACTTTTTTTTATCCACGCCCACAAAAGGGGGCGGGGCAAACTTTTTTTTCATTTTTTTATCCGCTGGGTCCACATCCAGGATTTGAACTTCTTCTGACACAAAAAAGTTGCATTTGCTTAACAAAACTCTAAGGGGGAACTTTTTCCCCTTGGTACGATTTTGCCCATTTCCGAACTTAACATATTCGTGCCAAGCTTCGGAAGTCTAGCTCTTTTATTTTGGACTGTATCGTGTCCTCTACAGACGGACAGACGGACGGACATCGCTAGAATGTCTTAAAATCAGGGTTGGCAACCGATACCCACCTAGAATAACGGTATTTGGCTATTGTACCACAACCAATAAAGATATGGACATTTTCAAAAGCGATTATGAATGCTGATGAAATTTCTAATATTTTAAATGTGTCACTTCGTGTTTCTACCGTTTCGTTTTAGTTATATAGGCCAATACCGTTATAAAACCGTTTCAAACGGTATTATAAAGGTATTGACCTATATTTCGAAAACGAACCGGTAGAAACACGAAGTGACACATTTAAAATATTAGAAGTATCATCAGCTTTCATAATCGCTTTTGAAAATGTCTATATCTTTATTGGTTTTACAGTAGCCAAATACCGTTATTCTAGGTGGGTATCGGTTGCCAACCCTGCTTAAAATCGATCACTGATCAAAAACATATATACTTTATGGAATCCTAGACCGATATTTCGATGCGGAATGACAAAGTGAGTATACCCCCATACTGTGGTTGGAGGGATAATGAAGATAATAAGAAGAAAGGAAGAGATAGGAAGGAATGCTCAAGTGGCCTCACTGGGATAAACCAGTTTATCCTACTGACGTTCATACCAGATAATCAGGTTAAGTCCGCCAGTATAGGGCTGCCTAAATGTTCCGCTCCCTGTTGGGCGTTTACAGACAAAGTGAAAATTTACAGAGAAAGTGCGATGCCGTATCTTCCTCCTCCACGTTCTGACAGCCGCCACAAAAGTAGTTGAGGGGGATTCCCATTTTACTGGCGTGTGCTTCGAAGCTTTCACTGTGCCCGTAACGGCTGCAACCAGGTTGCGTAGCTAGTTCCAAGGCAGTTGAATGATCCGTACGCCAGCACTCATATGACGGCCACACTATTCTCATTATAGAGCACTTTGCGAGCACTAGGCTCACTTTGCCACCTGTCGTTGGCGATATGTAATGCTCAGACTTTCGAAGGATTTCATTCCTTAATTCGATTTGGCATTCTGAATGAAAATTTAGTGATTGCATTCCCCAATCACATTTTAGCGAATTGAATGAATTCACTTTAGAATCATTCGATTTATAAATATCGAATGCATTCGATTTATTTTTCATTCGACTTTCAAAAATCGAATGCATTCGATTTTTTTTTCATTCGACTTTTAAAAATCGAATGCATTCACTTGCGAATGCAATCGATTTTCTTTTCATTCAATTTGAAAAATCGAATGGGTTATTCATTAATTGCATAGAAAACTTAAAAAAAAAACTAACCAATCTTTTGTCCATAGTATCGACAACACTCCTTACACTTTTTGTCGTGTAGGCAGTTAATATGTGCATTTTTAAAATTTTCAGGAACACCAATATTTTTGGATTCAAAATTAGAGCCCATTAGGGTCATCGTATGTAAAGAGAGTCGGCGATACTATGGACCAAAATTTGGATCCGTTTTGGTCTATCTATTTAAGAAATTGACTGCATTCGCAGTGGAATGATAAAAAATTTAATGCATTCGATTTTTCTAAATCGAGTGAACAAGAAATCGAATGCATTCATTTTTTTCCATTCAATCGAATGAATTCCAAGGACTGCATTCAATGTTGATTTATGAAATCGAATGCATTCACTGACTTTGAAAATTGAATGGATTTTTTTGAGAAATTATTCGAAAAGGATTTCATTCTTCGAAGCTCTGGTAATGCTTACTCGCACAGAGCGCGATGCCAGGCGTATGATCGATCTCATTAGAATGAAGAGTCGTCCCCTGTCTGGATAATTCATCAGCAACACAGTTGCCATTTACACCCATGTGTCGAGGCACACAGATGAGCTCTAGATTGGTTAATCTCATTAAGACACACCCGGCCTACTTGGTCAATTCTAGATGTAGTAGTCTCACCCATCAGGGGTTTAATAGACACTTGGATGTCGGTGAAAATACAGCTATTCCTGAATGATCTCTATCCAATCCGGGGCCCGTTTTATGGTCATGATCTCGGCCCGAAATACGCAACACTGGTCTGGTGTCCAAAGGATAGGCGGTAATCTAGTTGACTTATAAAAAATACACATAGAATGTGAACTAAATTGCGTAGAATTTGAACTAAATTATGTAGAATGTAAACTTAATTATGTAGAATGTGAACTAAATTATGTAGTATGTAGACTAAATTGTGTAGAATGTGGATTTAATTGTGTAGAATGTGAACTAAAGTGGGTAGAATGTGAACTAAATTGTATAGAATGTAAACCAAACTGTGTAGAATGTAAACCAAATTGTGTAGAATGTGAACTAATTTGTGCAGAATGTGAACTAAATTGTGTAGAATATGAACTAAACTTTGTAGATAGTGATCAAAACTGTGTAGAAAATGAACTAAATTGTGTGAACAGGTTCAAAACCATTTCTATTGAAGATTTACATTTTCTTCTTTTTACATTCTTTCGACTACTCTGCCGGTAACACCCTCTTTATAAAAAATGAAAATGTTTAGAGTTTATATTAGACGTTATAACACCCGCGCTTTCAGTATTCTAAGAAATTAGTTGCTTAAAAAGAGAAAAAAAAACTTCAATAAAAAAATATATATTATGTACACAATAAAAGTGAACAAAAAAAAATACCACAACAACCGACCGGCCGATCCAGCGAACGGAGCATTCGACCGAAATTATGTATGGAACAAGTAAAAACTAACATCGAAATAGTTGCAAGTTTATTAAAAAAAAACAACAACATTGTTGATATTGTAATGTTTACACAATTATTTATCTCTTATAAGAATATCATAAATATTGAAATAAAATAATTTCAAATTGTACCATAAATGTTGTTGTCTGTTTTTCCCATACATAAATGAGTTATTTGAACTAGAGTGAGAATTGGAACAAACACACATATTGGAAAAACAAATACATAATAATATGAAATTATCTAAAATGAATCATTTTAAATATTAGAATAACGACAAATTATAATTAGGTCGTCTGGGAGAAGAAAATTTCACCATTGGGAAACGAGACATTATTTTTTATCTTTGCTGGAATTAGAATTGTGTCTTTCATGAACGAACTAGTTCAAATGAACTATTTATCTCACTGAAACGATTAGACTTAGTTCATTCCTTTTAGTTTTTTTCGTCAAATGGGTTTAATGGTAATTTATTCACTGTGTTTTTTAAGTTCGGTGGTTTATTCTGTTCAATTCTAAAATTCTGTTCATTTGTAAAATTGAACTAGATAAACGAACTAGGTCGTTGATCTAAAATAAACGAAAATGATTGGTGACTCAATTTGATCGAGTAAGCGCAAATAAGACAAAAAACTTTAAAAGAGAAAATTAAAGCTAGACGTTTTAAATAAATTTCAGAAAGATTGTCAAAATATGGTAAAATCTGGTGATCTGGTTTGTGCGAGATCTTTATTATTTAGATATGATATCTGGTTTGTGCGAGATCTTTATTTTTTAGATATGATATCTGTGCTGAAATCGGTTGAACTAGCGTAAGAATTGGAACAAACACACATATTGCAAAAACAAATACGTAATAATATGAAATTATCTAAAATGAATCATTTTAAATATTAGAATAACGACAAATTATAATTAGGTCGTCTGGGAGAATAAATTTCACCATTGGGAAACGAGACATTATTTTTTATCTTTGCTGGAATTAGAGTAGTGTGTTTCATAAACGAACTAGTTCAAAAGAACTATTTATTTCACTGGACGATTAGACTTAGTTCATTCCTTTCAGTTCAATTCTAAAACTGTTCATTATGTCATTTGTAAAATTGAACTAGATAAACGAACTAGATCTTTGATCTCAAATAAACGAAAATGATTGGTCACTCAATTTGATCGAGTAAGCGCAAATAAGCCAAAAAACTTTTAAAGAGTAAATAAAATGCAGACGTTTTAAATAAATTTCAAGAAGATTGTCAAAAGATGGTAAAATCTGGTGATCTGGTTTGTGCAAGATCTTTATTATTTAGATATGATATCTGGGCTGAAATCGGTTGAACTAGAGTGAGAATTGGAACAAACACACATATTGGAAAAACAAATACGTAATAATATGAAATTATCTAAAATGAATCATTTTAAATATTAGAATAACGACAAATTATAATTAGGTCGTCTGGGAAAAGAAATTTCACCATTGGGTAATATTTTTTAAAAGTGGTGAGACATTACTTTGTATATTTGCTAGTGTCCGACCGTATATTCGGCTTCGGCCAAAAAGCACTATTCGGCCACTATTCGGCTTCGGCCACAATTTTGGCGAATAGGCCGAATAGCGAATAATTGTATAATATTTGTGCTCACGTGTTGAAAAACACACTTAACTAACTTTGAATCACATTAGTAAGCCACAAAAACATTTTATTAAGTGTTTTTGTAACTAAAAACATTTTTTTTTTTAATATTCGGCTTCGGCTTCGGTTTGGCCGAATAGTGAAAATTTGGCCGAATATTCGGCTTCGGCCAAAAAAGGTGTATTCGGTCGGACACTAATATTTGCTGGAATTAAAGTTGTGTCTTCACTGAACAATTAGACCTAGCTCATTCCTTTTAGTTTTTTTCGTCAAATCGGTTTAATGTAAATTTCTTCACTGTGTTTTTTTTTTAGATCGGTGGTTCATTGAATTCAATTCAAAAATGTTGTTCATTATGTCATTTGTAAAATTGAACTAGATAAACGAACTAGGTCTTTGCTCTCAAATAAACGAAAATGATTGGTTACTCAATTTGATCGAGTAAGCGCAAATAAGAAAAAAAACTTTTAAAGAGTAAATTAAAGCTAGACGTTTTAAATAAATTTCAGGAAGATTGTCAAAAGATGGTAAAATCTGGTGATCTGGTTTGTGCGAGATCTTTATTATTTAGATATGATATCTCTTTGGTGCGTGATCTTTATTATTTAGATATGATATCTGATATTTGACGCCCTATGCTCCAATAGGAGTTAAAGGAAATCATATATATATATATATCTGAGCTGAAATCGGTGGAAATTATATCAACTGCTTCATAGTTTATTAAAAAAACGTTTAAATTTATTTGAATAAAACTTCCGCACACTCACGAATAAAAAATGTACTAGTTGTAAATCTTATCTTATCTTATTGATTTTTTAATTTAAGGACATTAAATTTTATTAAATTTTTTTTTATTTTTTATAAACTAAACATAAATGATTCATTATATTGATTTAACATTTTGCATATTAACACCTTTTTTTTTAAAAAAAAGAAGACAAATAAAATAAATGAACTGGGTGAAGAACCAACCAACAGTTCTTATTCATAATAAATTTATGTAATATTGACTTATTTTCTTTGAATTACTAAATAAACATGTCTGAACACGCACAACAATATTACAATAATAAATATTTATGACAATTGGTATGTTAAATATTTATTACTGCAACTAACACACTATTATATAGAATACAAATAAATAATAAATTTCTATGATAAGATTATAAACAATATTTTCTCAAGGTAAGAGAAGAAAAATAATACACAGAGAAATACTACATTTGTTCATTCAAAAAGTATGATAAGTTGCCATGAACGGTTTTTATTTACCTCCCAACTCTTACGTTCCGTTCCAAAGTGTATGAATGTAAATTATTTAAGTGTTAAATATTTTCATTTATGAGTGCATTTAGCACCACTTAATTTAATTTAAAAAAAAAAAAAAAGTTATTAATCAGCTTTTGAAAATAATAAACTATAGATAAATAGATATATACAAATAAATAATTTAAACAATCAATTGTAGACCCGGGGGAAAAAAATAATTTAAATTGATAGATATCGATATATATCAATTGAAACCTTTTAATAGATGAATATCACTGTGTGTAATTTTTTAAGTCATGGCAAAATAACCATATACGGACACCACTACGTAATAAAAGACTAAAAAAAAAGACCCGTGTCTCCCAAATTTTCCCAAAGTCATGCACTTTTTTTTATGGGCCGCCAAAGATTTGGGGCCTCGGTATCATTTTCGCAAAAAACTGATAATTTTCTCGGGCTCATATCTTGCAAACCGTTCAGAATTTCGATTTACTCTCTGAGGCAAAGTTGTAGCTCTTGTCATAAAGAACAAAAATTGGGAACATATAAAATCAAAAAAACTTCACCTTCCAGATCAAAATCGCAAAAAACTTAAAAAAAATCGATTTTTTTTTACCTTTTTTCCCGTGTTCAGGTCCATAGGTAGCAAAACGTTCAAAATTCAAGGAAATAATCAACTACAAAAAATTTTTTTCGTGTTGCACTGTGTATTTAACGAACAGAAACTATTTTGCAAAAAAATTTATTGATTAAGTTTATTTTTGTAATATTTTTTTATTATATCATTACTTCAGTACACGAAGCGTATACCTTATTGCATCACGTATACGACATGGTGTACTGTAAAACATAATGACCAGGGACAGGACCTCCATGCACTAAAAAACTTTGTTTTAAGCGCCTAAAATATGCACTAAAAGCTCTAAAACATGCACTTAAAAGTACAAAAATATGCACTTAAAACATAGAAAAAATAAGCTAAAACTAAAATGTTATACAAAACATGACCTTTAAATATGCATTTATAGCAGAATATAAGCATAATATGCAAAAATATGCATTTTCAGCAAAATATGCACTAACGAATCGATCCCATTTTCAAACAAATTCATTGATTCGCAAAGAGATTTGGTAAATGTAGTTCTAAGACTAACAAAAAAAATGCATTTGCATGAAAGTCCTCTCCTTCATTATGACCAAGGATAGGTCTTAAAAATTACATCGATTCGTTAGTGGATAGGTTGTAAGTGGCTGCCGATGTTTAAAGTCAGCACACAGAGACTCTGAGGTTCGTTGTGATACACTCAAAAAAAATAAAACTTTAATGTTAGCAAAAAAGGTTGTAAACCAACAAGAAAATTTGCTGATTTTGAACCCACAATTTTTTGTATAAAGTTAGCAAAAATGTTTTGCCAAAAATTAGTTAACTGAATTTTTTTTTATTTCAACTTAGTTCATATACATTTGAGGACCCCATTGGGTTCGGACCCGATAGGTCCAGACCCGGATGAGCCTAGACCTAGTTGGATTCCTTAAAAATCGTCATAGTTTTTGATCCAAAATTTGTGCCCGTTTCGCTCTACCTTGCTTAGTTTTTGAGATACGTGATTTTAGGGGACCACTGGTGTTTTGAGAATTAAAAAACTCGATAACTTCAAAAATATTACTCGGAGAGCTTCTTCGGGTTGAGAGCTGCAAAAATGCTTTTGGACGTTTTGGTGTGTCGGCAATATTTACCAAGATATGAGCATTTTAAAATTTTCGGGAATGCTAACTTTTTTGGATCCAAAGTTAGGACCCTTTAGGGTCCACACTTGTGAAGAGGACCGGCGATACTATGGTGAGCCCGAGAACATTTTGCTCCATCTGGCTTAGTTTCCGAGATAGAGCCATTTTAAGTTTTCCTAAAAAAAAATACAATTTATTTTTGCTAATATTAGCAAAAAAGCTTGTAAAAATTTGGTAAACTCAATTTTAAATTTAACAAAAAAAAATTAGTTCAAATTTTGTTTAAAATTGCTAATGCGCTAAATGAAGTTTACAAGATATTTTTGCTAACATGCTAATCTCAACTAAAAATTTGCTAAAGGTTAGCTACTAGCATTAGCAAAAAAATTATTAAATCTACTAATTTATTATTTTGAATGTAGTGGATATTTTTGCGCATAAGCCAACCTCTGCAAAACGCAACTTTTTACAGGTTTTTTGTACTTTTGTTTTACAAATAATACATATTTATGTCAGAAGAAGTTCAAAGTCTTGCAATTCTACCCAACGGGCCAAAAAAAATATTTTTTGATAAAATTTTGTTACCTAAGTGCAAAAACCATAATAAACAAATTTGTTAATATTTATTTAGTGTTAAATTCGGCTTTACCAAATTTTTTTATACCTCCAAAATTTAAAAAAAAAAATGAAAATAAACATGTATAAAATTTAAATTCGGTCTACCCTCCACAACGTAAAAACAAGTAAGAAAATTATAGTCGGTCAAGACCGACCATATAATACCCTGCACCAGAGTTTTCCGAAAAATGGGTCCCAAGTTCAAACATGGACTGATTAGATATATATTTTGTCAAATCTTTAATAAGTGTAAAAACACTCACAAATCAAATTTGAGTGAAATATGCTTCTTTTTGTTGAGAATAAACCGCTTTAACTGAATATCGGGTGAAATTTTCACAAGGGGGGGGTCCTAAGTCCAAAAATGGTCCGATAATAGTCAGATTTGATAAGGTTATTAAAGTACGCGTTTAACATACACAAACAAAATTTTTATAAAATATTTTCTATTTTCATGTAATTTGAGAGATTTATGTGAAAATCGGGAAGGTGGTTTGTATGGGGGCTACAAGAAGAACTGATCCGATTCCTTCAAAATTCGGAATGGTAATTTGTGAGGTCAAAACACGTTTACGTGCTAAATTTTGAAACGAAGCCTATTATAGTACGGTTATTAGAGTCATTTGATCCAAAACTAAAGAGGACCTTTGTATGGGGGCTAGGTCTAAATATGGACCGATTTTTCCCAATTTCAATAGGCTTCGTCCTCCGTGCAAAAGAGGCTTAAGTTTTAAATTTCAAGTCAAGACCTGTATCGTGTTTACACCGTTTACATGGACAGACAGGCAGACGGACGGACATCGTTAAATCGATTCAAAAAGAGATTCTGAGTCGATCGGTATACTTGAATGTGGGTCAAGGACCAATATTTCGGGTAGTTACAAACATCAGCACAAACTCATTATACCCTGTACCACAGTGTGGTGTAGGGTATAAAAAATTATTTTAAGAACAAAAAAATTTTTCGCAAAAAATTTACGGGCTTCGCTAGATCGAATTAAAATTTTTCACAAACATAAAGTGGCCGACAAAAGTCTACATGTAGAACTAATTATTATCAATTAGGTCTAAAGTGCTGTGCAGGTAATTTATCAAGCTTTAATTTAAGCTTAATGGCGTCAAGATTGAGTAAATATTAAATGTGCTACAAAAATTAATTTTTTAAATACAGTAGAAGAAATCTGCATTTTTTGGCTTTCAAATCTTTTGACCACAATTTTTTTGTAAATATCCGAGATTCAGACTACGTAAAACTAAGTTTTAATTTAATTCACATCCCAAGAACTCGTGGAGAGTATAAAAAATTTATGTTTTTACTCGGGTTAATAAAAATGCAGTAGGTATTTATACTTCAACATTCTTATTAATAGACTAAATATTTTCTTAACAATAAAATTTTGATTGTTTATTAAAAATAACAAACAAATAATTAGGTAGAAAATGTTAATATTTATGGGAATTTCTATTTTTGGGTGGGACTACATGTAGTATAGAAAATGGAATGTTTATTACAATTTACTGTAGGGAATTTGGATTAAAAAAATAAAGTTTAGAATCAGGGACATAACGGTTATAATTTTTATTTAAAAAACTTACTTGTTAACTGGCCCGGTGTGATTTATATTTTAAATTCAAACAATAATTTTCCAAAATTTACTTTTCTTTTTGTTTTGTTTTGAATTCAATCGATTTGAAAATATAAATCAAAAGAGATTTTTTTTTTTTTACTCAAATAATAACCGTTAATTTTAAAAATCGGTGTTTTTAAATGAGATATTAATGCGCTAAAACCGTGTCATCAATCTTGGACAGATGATATTTAGGACTACCAATCGTAAGATTTGGAAATATTGCACGGAAAACGGCGTGGTAACACATTATTTTCTTCACAATAAATAAAAAATTTCTGATTTTATTTTTGATTTGGTTTTAATTTTTATTTGTTGATTTTTTGAAAGTAATCAAAAAATAACTTTTATTTTCTGATTCGAAAATAAAACTCAGAAAATAACTAGTTGAAATAAATTCAATATAAAAATCAAGATTTTATCAATTTTTTAAAAAATAAGAGGACTTTTTGTTTTTAATTCATTGCAATATAATATTGCAATGTTTAGAACCTAATTTGTGATAATTTTTGATTGTGATTTTTTCAAATCATAACGGTTATTTTCCGTCTCTGTTTAGAATGTAAATATTGTATTGTCCAAAACTTTTTGTGGACTTTTAAAACTGTCGAAGACAATTATGAATTCATGTGACCCAAATGATTAATTACTTACAAAATCTTAATTAAATCAAATTTCAAAAAGATCAAACACTATTGCGCGGGTTTAAGGGATCTCAGTTTAACTTACAAGGGAAGACATAGACCTACGATGAACTTATGATACCTTATGAACCGATTTGCCTGAAACTTAAAATATATGTAAAAGAGACGATTTTAAGGTTGGGGTGTGTGTAGGCTTATCGGCCATATTAGTGTCTACACATTTCGTTGTCCTTATAAAACAATGTGGATATTCAGGGAAATTTCGATAATTCCCGAACTAACAGAAATATCGCCTAGAGCAAAAATACATGTCAACTTAAATTTAATAACGATTATTTCGTATTCATATGGACATCGTAGGGCTATGTGTTCACATTAACACCCCCCAAAATGTACATATTACATGAACAAAATATTTAGCTGACTACGTTCAACTAAACTAAGTTTAAACTTTAAAAAAAATAAAAATTATTTTTGTGCAAGAAATCGAAAAAGTAAAATAATACTTTTTTATTTTAATTTCGTGAGTCTTCGTGAGCATGATTATTTCGTGAACGTGAGAAAAATTTTAGTTACTCACGTGAGCGTACGTGAACAGAAAAAATAAATTTCGTGCGCGAACGTGCGTGAGCAATATTTTTATTTCGTGAGCGGGAGCGTGTGTGAGTCAAAAGTCACTCACGCGCCCATCTTTAGTTTGTAGTAGTGCCAATTTTTTATGGAAAAAAACATTGTGATCTGTGAAAAAAAAAAATCTGGCAACACTAAATACCCCCAAAAAAAAAAATAAATTTGTTGATGCAACAGCCATTAAAACTCGTGTCAATAAATATTTAACCGCATGACATCACAAATTATAATATGTGTAATTTTCCCCCCAAAACCAAAAAAATAAATACTACTATTAAATTTAAAAGAAGCATAACATCTAAACCAATCAAAACTTTCAAAAAAAAAATTAACCACAAATTAGTAGGGCTACTAAAACTGAAATACACACACAAAAACACGCACTTCCACACAAACATTCACTAAAAATTAAAACAAAAAACACAACAACAAAAATTACTGAACCACAAAAATAACATGAATCTGGCTAAAAATTCTTGGTAATTTGTTTTTATATAGTTTTTTTTAGTTTTTTTTTATTATTTTTATATTGGATGCAACAAATTATAGTTTAACTAACAACAATAACAACATTCCACATTATTAATGAACGAACCGATATAAACGCACTTAAAAAATACGTTGGAACGATGCCTAATGCAAAGGTAAATTAAGAGAAAGGGAATTATTAAGTGAAAATATGTAATAAAAAAAAAATACCTACAAGGTAGTGTTGAATAAAATTTTCGGAACTGTTACACACCACACTTAAGAGTTGCCAGATAGTTTTTTTTTTACCAAGACTTTCCTAAGACCATTCATTTTCTACCAAACACGCCTAGAAATTTTAACTCAAAAAGGACCAACACATTAAAAAAATAATGGATTATTCTCCGGAACAACAAAAATATCTTAATTTCATGGAAATCACTGGGTGCTCATTGAAATACTTTTTTTTGTAAATAGAGGGTATAATAAATTCCCAAATCTAGGGTAAATTCCCCCAAGCTGGCAACACTATCCCCCACACTCACACACGTGAATTAATCATCATACAGCACCAGTAATGAATGAAGTATTCACTACTTCTTCATTCACCTCTTCAAATTTCATTCAAATAAACAGCAGCAACAACAAATATTTGTTGTCTTACATACTGTATGACGTTTTTTTTTGTATTTGACATTTGATGAGAAACCGGACGAATTGGATTGACACATTTAACTCTTTTTTTTTAATTTTGATGTTTATTTTGTTTTTTCCTTTATAAAAAATTATTATTATTTTGTTATGTGAAAATGTTGGTGGTAAAATAACAAAAGCACTAAAGGTACAAAACAACAACTAGGTACTTCATAAAAACAATATAAAACTCATGTAAAAATATTAACTACATACACAAACATTGCTAGTAGCATGTATTTTTGTACTTTGCTGTTGTTATTTTTATTTTGTACAACAAATAATTTGTATGTTCAAATACCAAGTAACCAACATTGGGTCTACTGCGCAGAGCTTTCTAAGATTTTATTCTATAATTAAATTTTTCGTTCCTCCTTTATTTTTAGTGTCCAACCCAATGTTTTTCCAAAGCCGCTAGAATGCCTTAGAATCGATCAAAAATCCATAAAATATATGTTTAACTAGCTGGTCCCGGTCCGCTTTGCTGGCCCTAAAAAACATGTGTTTTATATTACATCTCGGGATCGGGTTCAGCTAGTTTCCAAACTTATTGTTAGTTATCACTGTCTATAGTAAAATCTCAACAAAACCGGTTCAGCCGTTTTTGCATGACCGCGAAAGAGGCAGACATGGCATTTTACGCTACTTTATCTAATCGTGACCCTTTACAGAGGTGCAGAGATATGTATCGACCGTTTTTTAAAACTGGCATCGCTGAGAATAATTGCCAAAATCTGGTAATAAAACACTCAATTTCGAACGTAAAAAAAAGAGGGACAAAAAAATCTGCACTCTCACTGCTAAACTTATATAATTCATATCGCTCAGATTTCGATTTGTGATACAATTTGGTAAACAATACCAAACGGTCTTTGTTTACTACTTTTTCAAACGACATTTGTCGTATATCTCTGTAGGTTACCTAACCATATCTCTGTACCTCTTCTGGTCTTATATAGCTTAAGGTGTCGTCTTCGGTTAGTACTATCTGTTCTGCAAATTTCATTAAAATCGGTTTATCTGTATTTGCGTGATTGCAGAAAATGCAGAAATAACATTTAATAAGAAGAGGCGTTGCATTTTACCCCCTTTTTCCGATTGCACTCCAATAGTTCCCGTTCGGTTAGTACTACCAGTAATTCAAATCTGAACGAAATCTGTTTAGCCGTTTTTGTGTTATTGCGAAACAGCCATAAATAACGTTCATTAAAGAACAAAGGGCGTGACAATTTACGACACTTTGTCTAATCAAGATCTAATATGACCTATGTTTCGCCCTTGGTTACCACTATCTGTAGTGAGAATCTCAACAAAATAGGTTCAGCTGTTGTTGCGTGATAACGAAGCAGGCAGTCAACGTTCAGTATAGAACAAAGGGGGGTGGCATTTTACGCTTTTTTTTTAATCGTGGAATAATCGCACTCAGTTACCACTATCTGTGCTGAAAATTTCATTAAAATTGGCTAAGATGTTTTTCGTGATTGTACAACTGAAATTACTTGGAATTCAATACAAAGGGAAGACATTTTACGCCCTTTGTCAAATCGTGGTACATAACTGCCTCTAGTGCCTCTCTCGGTTAGCACTATCTGTGCTGAAAATTTCATTAAAATCAGCTAAGTCGTTTTTTCGTAATTGCGAAACAGGCAGAATTTATTTTCAATTCAATATAAAGGGGAGTGGCATTTTACTTCCCTTTGCCCCCCTTTGCGTTACACACGCAATAACAAATTGGGTATACCTTACATTCTGTGTTTGGAGGGTATCAAAAGATTTTCATTAAAACCTTCAGACGAAAAAATTAATTTTTAAACAAAAATTTGTTTAAAAAATCTGTGGAAAAAAAATTTTAAAATACGGACTGTATCAAATTTCGTTTGTGTGGAGCCAAATTGAAGAATTTTGTATTTTTAAGTTATCTGGAATGAAGCAAGGTTAGGTTGGATGGGAAATTCACTCGGAGGCAATAAGACCCATTGTGATTCCCTTAATTATCATTTCCCTACTACTTTTTGCTACAAAAATTGACATCTAAAACCACCACGATTCTCTAAGATATTTTTCTATAGAGAAGTCAATGAGAATATATGAGGTATTCCAGGTTATCTAAAAATCTTTGCTCCAAACGCTTAAGGTAGCTCTTCATCAGACCATGACATTCACATAACAAGTGCTTCCCTGACTCCTTGTCTTCCACAACTCCACCTAGGGCCCTTCCTGGCACATTCCTCAGCTAATTAATTTCTAGAGACCCCACTGAGTTCAGGGACCCATATTAGCTTTACACCTAGAAAAGTTTTACAGTAACTATTTACGGTTATTCAAAAAGTTTTTAGTTAAAGTTGTTTTAAACGTTTTATCGTTTGTTTTTCAATGAAAATAAAATATTAAACGATTTATACAGTTGTTAAAATAATAAACTACAAAAGTTACGGAAAAATATTTTTATCAGTTAAATTATTTGTGACTGATTATACCGTATAATTTTACAGAAGTACGGTTTTTGTAGTTTGTTATTCAAAAAATTTTATTTTTACTTCACAAAATTAAAAATTGTAAACAGTTAAAATAACTGAAATATCGTTTGTTTTTACGGAATGTCTAGTCATTTATTAACGTTTAAAAATAACTGAAAAAGTATGTTGTTTCAACTGAAATTTAAGTAGTCCGTTTTTTAAAAGGAAAAACGATTGTTTTAAACGTGTTTTCAGTTGAATTTACTTACAAAATATTTTGAGTGTACAGTGTGCTGAAAGATTAGCAAAGGGACGGTTCCCGATTTTACAGTACTTGATTTCAAGGCCTTCAGAGCTGAAATACTGTCTACGAAAATGTTTATGGGTCAACGACGTAATCCCCCTGTCATAATCATCTGTGCAGTTTACCAATTGCAAGCTTCTCTGCCTGGAAAACACTTCACTTGTCCGGAAGACTTAATGAGGCCCTGATTTCAAGGCCATCAGATTATACTCCCGAACTCGTACCCATTTCCATCTTCAATCAATTTAACAGAGTTTTGCTCCTAGTCTTCCCTACTTGGTACTTGGACTTCAAAGGTTTTGTCAAAGTTCGTATGCGGTGAGTTACATTCGGTTTTCTGTTCCAGTTCCGTCTCGCCTACCGTACTTTATATGTTCAAGTTTCCCCAAGAGCGTTGCTTAAGAATTTGCGACTCTCTTAACCTGAGAGCCGATTTTGCTGCTATGCTCTTGATGTAGATATCCACGAGCTGAATGTTGAGTAAAACTTCTAGGCCGGCCTGGGGTGCCGATCTAATAGCACACTGACATCTTTCATTCTTGCCCTGTGGCGAATCAAAAGGAATTTTGGGCCATCTAAGCACCAATGATACCCACACACGCCAATACTGTTACCTTCTGCAATTTGAAAAGACACTATTTTTTATCCACTACTACACTCAAAATAATTACTCTGTTAAAAACTCTGTAAAATGACTGTAATCTCAACTCGACAGATATATGACAAAGTTATCTGTCGAAATACAGATTTTATGAATATACTTTGTATTTTCTTGTAACCGAAAAACAAAATTTTATCTGTAATTTTACTTTTTACTTTGTAATCTGTATTTTACAGACAATAAACAGAGTTTTTTGTTAAAATACAGATTTTATAAAAATAGTTTGTTTTTTTCTCGTAACCAAAATACTAAATTTCAACTGTAATTTTACTTATTGCTCTGTAAAACAGTTTTCAAATAAAAAACTCTTCAAAAAACTTCCAAATATTTCAACCGCTCTTTAAAATGCGTCTTAAACCTGGTAAATTTTACGAGGATATCGTGTAAAATTGGAGGTACTCGTAAAAAAACTCGTAATTTTTACAAAAATAAAAAAAAGTAAATTTACAATTTGGAAGCATTAGGGTGGGCAAATTTACTCGGTGGCATTTTCCAATTATCAACACTACTTGCACATTAAGGAAATAGAAATTGATCAGAATTCAAATAGTAAATAAAATAGTAAATTCTGGTCGCCTTTATCAATATTTTACAGATAATTACAGATAAAATGCGAGCAATGACAAATACTTATTTTAAAAAAAAAAGCTTTCGCTATTTATAATTTTGAACGGGATCGCCATTTTAACTGATGGACTATCACCAGGAAGTCGATGGAAGATCACAAATACACGTTGTTTATGAATTCCTATACTGATATTTCGGGGAGTTACAGATTGACAAACTGATACAATATACTCTGTCACTGACAATGAGTGGAGGTTATAAAAAGAATTCATTCTTTTAAGTCCTGATGGCTGTGTAAAGTTTAGTTGTATTTGTTTTATTAACTTTATGTATTATGCTTCTCGTATTTTTACGGATTCTATGTTAAATTGTTAGTTCTCTTTTCTGCAAATTGTTGTAGTTAATTTTTGTTTTTCGAGTTATTACTTACGAACATGGAAGTAATGTTAAAAACATATAACATAGTTCAGAAATAAAGTTGTCGGTTTTTGAGTTTTTTTTATAAAACTTACAAGTTTTCACAGGGCACCCTCCAATTGTCCTGAAACTTTTGTAGAAGAAAGAGGGGACCAAAATAAGAGTTACCGTTTTCTTTTAGCTGACCAAACTCACATTAAGCTGGTGGGTACCCTCTGAAAGTGAAAAGTTATTAAAATTCCATTTAAGAACCGGAGTCTGCACTAGAACAATTGAAATTCGAAAAAAGATCATATTAATTAAAAAAAAGAGCATTTAAAACATTTAAAAAGGATCAAAAAAAATTGAAAAAGATCTTATGAACCCAGTTGGCAAAATAAAATCAACCTTTTATAAAATTGCTGACATCTTCGTACAATTTTTCCACATATCTTTGAGACAACCGCTGACAAACTGCTGACATGTCCTTGGAGACATTGTAAAAATTGTATTCTTCATACAAGGGAGGGTCAGCAGTATGTCAGGGGTGATTTTTTGAACGACTGGGTCAAATCATTATTTAAAAAAATGCTTTTAATTTGATAATATTAAAATTGGGCGAACAAAATATTAGTCATTTTATAATTCCACTTCTTTTTCTGTTAAATTAACATAAATTTGTTTACAGGTTTTTTTTTTTATAATCAACACCTTAAGACTACCGTAATTTTTCAAAACATAGAGTTTTTGACAATATAATTGATGACAAAAAAAAAACTACACATCCAAAATTTGTATACAAATTCTTTTATAGTTTTTTTTTTTGTTTATCGGTATTTAAACTAAATAAATATGACACATTGTTGGGTATTGAACGTACCGGCATTTAAATGACGTCAGATTTGTTTATTTAAATGACAACAGCATTGAAACTATGATTGTTGTAATTTAAACTTGAAAAATTACTTTATTTGCGAAAAAAAAAATTAAATAGGGTTTGCAAATATTTGAGCAATGATACAATTCGTTATTGTTCAGGGAATTCCCTTAAAGGTTTACACCTTTATTTACTTTGTGCTGAATAATCTAAATGTAAATTTTAATGTACCGACAGAAAAAATAAAATGTAAGACAATTAAAAAAAAATAAATGATTGTTAAATTTGGCCGAATCTTTTATACCCTTTAACGTGTTCAAAATATGAAAAAAAAGTTACAGGGGCTTTTTTAGGGGAGTCGTTGTGAGACACCTCTCTCGCGAAAAATTTTTACAAATTTATTTATTATGCTTTTTTTACTAAAGCTATACAATTTTATAATTTCTTAAATTATTTTCTAATATCCACGCCCACAAAAATGGGGCGGACCGAAAAAACACCATTTTCCAATCCCCTGGGTCCAAATGCAGGACTTTGAACTTCTTCAAGGTCTGTGGACACCTTCCTCCACGCTATAAATGTTAACAAATTCATTTATTATGATTTTGGCACTTCAGAAACACTTTTTAAATTTTGTTTTAAATCCATGCCCCTAAAATGGGCAGAAAACAAAATTTATTTTCTAATCCCCTGGGTCGATGTGCAGGATCTTCTACTAACATAAAAAGTTTAATTTGTTTAACAAAACTGCAAAAACAACGTCAGAGGTTGGTTTAGTTCTTAGAAGGGAATTTTTTTAGTCCGATTTTGTCTATTTACGAACTTTTTTGTTAAAATGGAACGAATGATAGACTCATTTTTGTGTAGAGTAATTGACCCGAGAATGCTTTCGACTAGGCAACATGCATACATCAATAATGTAGATCAACGGAAACAGCTCTTCATGAGCTCATTGATACAGTCGAGAGATCTCTTTCGGTGGACTTTCTACGGTGGACTTTGTTGATATAGAGAGGACTTTCTTGATATAAAGGGGACCTTCTTGATATAGAGGGGACTTTCTTGATATAGAAGGGGCTTTTAATAATGTCATCCCATGGACAAAAGACTGTGATCTGAGAGTTTAACCAAGTAAAACAGAGATTGTCTTGTTTACAAGGAATATAAGATTCCTGCATTTTGACCCTGTTTCTCTGGACGGCACTGAAATCGCCTTCTCACATGGCGCCAAGTATTTGGAGTATTTCTACACCATTTACAGATGTAATTCGAAAAAGATCAATTGTAATTCGAAGATACTATTTGTAATTCGAAGATTCTATTTGTAATTCGAAGATTCCATTTGTAATTCGAAGATTCCATTTGTAATTCGAAGATTCCATTTGTAATTCGAATACTCCAATTGTAATTCGAAGATTCCAATTGTAATTCGAATACTCCAGTTGTAATTCGTAAAAGATCAATTGTAATTCGTAAAAGATCAATTGTAATTCGTAAAAGATCAATTGTAATTCGAAAAAGATCAATTGTAATTCGAAAAAGATCAATTGTAATTCGTAAAAGATCAATTGTAATTCGAAAAAGATCAATTGTAATTCGTAAAAGATCAATTGTAATTCGTAAAAGATCAATTGTAATTCGAAGATTCCATTTGTAATTCGTAAAAGATCAATTGTAATTCGTAAAAGATCAATTGTAATTCGAAAAAGATCAATTGTAATTCGAAAAAGATCAATTGTAATTCGTAAAAGATCAATTGTAATTCGTAAAAGATCAATTGTAATTCGAAAAAGATCAATTGTAATTCGTAAAAGATCAATTGTAATTCGTAAAAGATCAATTGTAATTCGAAGATTCCAATTGTAATTCGAAAAACATCAACTGAATTTACATTGATAATTTACGAATTACAATTGGAATCTTCGAATTACAATTGATCTTTTACGAATTACAATTGATCTTTTACGAATTACAATTGATCTTTTTCGAATTACAATTGATCTTTTACGAATTACAATTGATCTTTTTCGAATTACAATTGATCTTTTACGAATTACAATTGATCTTTTTCGAATTACAATTGATCTTTTACGAATTACAATTGATCTTTTACGAATTACAATTGATCTTTTACGAATTACAATTGATCTTTTTCGAATTACAATTGATCTTTTTCGAATTACAATTGATCTTTTACGAATTACAATTGATCTTTTACGAATTACAAATGGAATCTTCGAATTACAATTGATCTTTTACGAATTACAATTGATCTTTTTCGAATTACAATTGATCTTTTACGAATTACAATTGATCTTTTTCGAATTACAATTGATCTTTTACGAATTACAATTGATCTTTTACGAATTTCAATTGATCTTTTACGAATTACAATTGATCTTTTACGAATTACAATTGGAATCTTCGAATTACAAATGGAATCTTCGAATTACAATTGGAGTATTCGAATTACAAATGGAATCTTCGAATTACAAATGGAATCTTCGAATTACAAATGGAATTTTCGAATTACAAATAGAATCTTCGAATTACAATTGATCTTTTTCGAATTACATCTGTAAATGGTGTAGATAGAAAGTTGAATTTCAGGCATAATATTGAGAAACGGGTGTGAAAAGGAACGATTGATTTATATTCCTGTAAAATGGCCTTGAAATTAGGCGAATTCTGCTGTATGGAATCATTGCATGATGGCCTGCTTTAAATTCAAAAGGGAACTGTGTTTTTATCAAGAAGGTACAGACAATGACGTCGATTTGCATCACTGGTGATCTTTGTACTACACATACGGCTGCATTATGCAAATCCTCCTTCACCTAATACCATTGGACATATTGAGTAGGCAGTATGCGGCTACGTCGGTAATTCGACTGAATAGCAGCGATTGTAACCATTGTGCGATCTTGAATAAGATAACAATACCACAAAATGTGGATTGTGCTCTCTATGAGCCTTTTTGAGCGCCACTTTACCGCTATGAAACCATCCAGGAAGTCTTTCCCGGTAGTGGAACCTTCATAAAAGTTTTACACAGATGGATCGAAGCTACACGAACAAGCGGGTTTTGGAGTCTATTCGGAAGAGCTTAGGTTGAGCCTGGCTCGAAGATTGCCAGATCATTGCAGTGTTTTCCAGGCAGAGATGCTGACAATAAAGGATGTGGGTGATTAGTTGAGTTGAAATATCTTGTCTACAACCACAGTCAACATCTATCCTGACAGTCAAGCCGCGGTCAAGTCCCTAGCGTCAATGTTTTTGAAAACAAGATCTACCATTAACTGCCGCAAGTCATTAAATAAGATGAGGGCACAGAGACATTCCAGGGAATTGCAAAGCCTATAAGCTTGCAATACTAAGAACTACCTTACAGGTTCCAACACAATTGAAATGTGTTTTTATGTCTCTAGAAACTTGCAGGCAAAATCTACGGCTTTGTTCCGCGACAGAGACTAATCAGAGATGAGCACATGTATGGACGTGTAAGACTACACGACAAATTTTGGATTCTCTTAATCAGAAGCGCAAAAGTAAGCTGATATCGCTTCCAATAGGAGAGAGAACGACGGTAGTTGCTCTTATTACCGGACACTGTCTTATTGGAAAGCATGGGAGCAGTCAAATGTGTCGTCAAATGAGTTTTGCCGGAGTTGCATGGATTAGGAGGAGTCGGAAACTATCAAACACTTTATCTGCCATTGCCCGGCACTTTCTGGCCAGAGACTTCCTTCACTGGGATCTAGGGAGCTGTACGATCTTTCTGATTTTTTGGATGTCAAAATTCGATATCTTAGGAGTTTCATAAGGAGCTCAACTTGGTTTAACGGCTGGGACTAGTAAGGGACCCTATTACAGTCCCGTGGTATTACAACGGACCCCAGTCTATGTGTGCTGACGTTAAAAGTCAGCAGCCACTTATAACCTAAACTAACCAAACGGTTTGTTCATATCTAATTAAATATAATTTGATCTCATTAGATCTTGTATCCGGTCTTTTTTTTCTGGATCTATTATTGAGCCGATATGATCATAGCTCGGACCAAATTTAAGACATGATCAGATAAAATTAAATATAAATCGATATGAACAGAGCTGCTCAGATTGAGAGAGTTCAGACCCAATACATTTTTAGTACATCCGCAAATGCTGTACACTCAAAAAAAAAAAACTGTAATGTTAGCAAAAAAAGCTTGTAAACCTACAAGAAAATTTGCTGATTTTGAACCCACAATTTTTTTGCTAAAGTTAGCAAAAATGTTTTGCCAATAATTAGTTAACCAAATTTTTTTTTTTTTTGAACTTAGTTCATACACATCTGAGAACCCAATTGGGTTCCGACCCGATAGGTCCAGACCCCAATGGACCTAGACCTAGTTGGGTTCCTTTAAAATCGTCATAGTTTTTGATCCAAAATTTGTGCCCGTTTCGCTCTACCTTGCTTAGTTTTTGAGATACGTGATTATAGGGGACCACTGGGGTCTTAAGAATTACAAAACTCGATAACTTCAAAAATATTACTCGGAGAGCTTTTGACTATTTTGCGGTCTTGTTCTACGTCTTGAGAGCTACAAAAATGCTTTTGGACTTTTTGTTGTGTCGGCAATATTTACCAAGATATGAGCATTTTAAAATTTTCGGGAATGCTAACTTTTTTTGATCCAAAGTTAGGGCCCATTAGGGTCCACACATGTGAAGGGGACCGGCGATACTATAGAGATTCTAAGAACCAAAAATGGCGTCCATTTTGCTCTATCTGGCTTAGTTTCCGAGATAGCGCCATTTTAAGTTCTGAAAATAAAAAAAAATTTACCATTTATTTTGCTAATATTAGCAAAAAATCTTGTAAAAATGTTGTCAACTCAATTTCAAATTTAGCAAAAGAAATTAGTTCAAAGTTTGTTTAAAATTGCTAATGTGCTAAATGAAGTTTACAAGAATTTTTTGCTAACAGCTAATATCAACTAAAAATTTGCTAAAAGTTAGCTAACTAGCGTTAGCAAAAAAAAAATTTGTAAATCTACTAACGTATTTTTTTGAGTGTAGATATTTTCTATAAAATTTAGATTTAAACAAAAATTCTCTCATTTCGGAAACCCTATATGCAAAACATTGATAAAAAAAAAATTTATTGTTTAAAAAGAAAAAAAAAAGAAGAAAAAGATCTTTAAAGTGTTGGTGTCAAGTCCAATTTATAAATTGAAACAGCAACAAAAATATTCATTCATAAATATTGAAAATAATATAGTTTTTTTTTTCCTCAGCATTTAAAAGCTGTTTGGGGGTTCCGGTTTTTATTTATAATTTTATTTTCATTCATTACTACCCGAGTAAAAATTTTCTGGTCTAATCATATATAATTTGATACAATCTTATATGAGTTAATATGCTTCCGTATAAATTTATATACAATTTTATCTATCACTTTGATACGGTTGATCCACTTTATATGGTTAGATATTGTTCCATATATGATTAGATTCGTATTTTGGTTTTGCTCATCAAATTATATAAAAATTGATATCATAAGATCAATTTGATCTAATTAGATTTGACCAAATTCAGGATCAAATTGTATAAATTTTTATATTTTTTGATCTAAAGTAATACAATTAGATATTATTTGATACAACCATTTTACGGATCAAATTAGATCTATTTAGTAAAATTACCATTATATTTTTACTAGGGTATGTATAATTATTTTAACTAACCAGAAATACAAAATAGCAACAAACACCAAAAAATTTTAAATATTATCTCTCACTTTATTGTTGCTGGCGTTTAATAATGAAAGGTGATTTCTTTTTGTTTTGTTTTTAAGATTTCTTTTTTTGGAAAAAATTTAAAAATAAAAAAAAAAAACACTTTGAAACATTATTTATAAATAAATTTTTAAACATTAATTAGTCATTGAGCAAATTAGATCCACCTTCGGTAACAATTTCATGTCAATGTGAAATTGATTGAAAATATTAAAAAATTTATTTTGTTTGTTTTCTTTTTGAAAAACAAAATTTATTGTTTAAAAGACCTAAATATTATTATTATTTTTTTATTTAATAAAATTAAAAAAAGTATTAAGTGAATTTGGTTTTTTCTTCTTTTGAGTTTATAATTTTTCTCTATATTTTCAATTTTTTTCTATACTATTCTTATGTTTTTTTTTTCTTCTTCTTTTGGTTTTGTTTATTATTTACGTGTTGCTGTGGGTAATTTGGGCAAAACGCCTCTTGAATACTTAAACAAACGTGATGTTTGTATTTAGAAAAAAAAAACAGAAAAAAACAGAAAAAAAACTGAAAAAAATATATTTAACAAAATTTGCATTTTATTTGAAAATGTACATAAATATGAACTTGTAAACAACAATTTAAATACATATATAAACTTTCTTAATGGCTAAGTAATTTAACACTGAAAAAAAAAATGTTTATTAATTAATGTTTATTAATGTGAAAAGGTGCTAAGTCCATATTTTGGAAACTTATGTTTATGATTTAGTTAGATAGAAAATGTAGAAATATTTTTTTTACAGTTACAGAAAAAATAGTACTTCATTTTTATTCGTTGTTGGCATTGATATGTAAAAGTGTTAAGTTTAACTAAAATGTGATAAGTCCAGGTAAAGTTCGAAAATTGTTTATTGAATGTTGTAACTTGTTTAATAAAAATTTTAAAATGAATAAAACAACACAATATTCTTACACTCAAAATAATTACTCTGTTAAATACTCTGTAAAATGACGGTAATCTCAATTCGACAGATATTTGACAAAGTTATCTGTCGAAATACAGATTTTAAGAAAATACTTCGTATTTTCTTGTGACCGAAAAACAAAATTTGATCTGTAATTTTACTTTTTACTCTGTAATCTCTATTTTACAGATAATGAACAGCTTTTTGTTAAAATACGGATTTCAGAAAAATACTTTGTTTTTTTCTCGTAACCAAAATACTAAATTTCATTTGTAATTTTACTTATTGCTCTGTAAAAATAAAAATCATTAAAAAAACTTCCAAATATGACCGATAAACCCCTCTTTAAAAAGTATCTTAAATTACAATAAAAACTGGTAAATTCTACAAGGACGACGTGTTGGAAGCGGGCAAGTCTAACAAAATTTTAATTTTAATTAATTTAATTTTTTTTAATTTTAATTAATGTTTTTGATGCTGAGAAGTTTTACTCATAAAATGGATTTAACTAAAGCTTTGTAAATTTACAGAGTTTTTTTGGTAAAATTCTTTTCGGTTTTATCAATATTTTACAGATAATTCTATAAATTTACAGTTTTTTTTATCGAAATCATTTTACAGAGTTTTTTTCGTAAAATAACAAAAAATCTTGCTGGTTGGAAATCTATGGTATTTTCTGCTGGCTCAGCAGAGTATCTCTGTAATTTAACAGAGTGATTATTTTGAGTGTAAAAATTATTTAACCAGGGTTACCATGATACCGTTAAGCAAAGCAGTGCATCAACAACATATTTTTTTCAAAATGATAAAAACCAGGTACGGTGGCTCGCAGCTTATTTCGTGTGAAAGATATTAGCTAGCAATCCATTCAAGACAAAGTTAACCAAAATAGACCTACACTCAAAATAATCACTCTGTTAAATTACAGAGATACTCTGCTGAGCCAGCAGAAAATACGATAGATTTCCAACCAGCAAGATTTTTTGTTATTTTACGAAGAAAACTCTGTAAAATGCTTTCGATAAAAAAAAACTGTAAATTTACAGAATTATCTGTTAAATATTGATAAAACCGAAATGAATTTTACCAAAAAAACTCTATAAATTCACAAAGTTTTAGTTAAATGCATTTTATGAGTTCAATAATTTTACCAAAAAAAAAAATTTGTAAATTAACAAAGTTTTTGTTAAATCCATTTTATGAGTAAAACTTCTCTACTTCAAAACCATTTTTATTAAAATTAGAAAAATTAATTTATTAAAATTAAAATTTTGTGAAAACTACAAGTTTTTAACGAGTAACTCCAATTTTACAAAATTTTGTTTTTCGGACACAAGAAAATACAAAGTATTTTTTTAAAATCTGTATTTCGACAGATAACTTTGTCAAATATCTGTCGAATTAAGATTACAGTCATTTTACAGAGTATTTAACAGAGTAATTATTTTGAGTGTAATTATTATCAAATAAGTATTTTTGTAAAAAGTCCTGTGTATGTAATTAATCAAGCTTTAATTAAAGCTTAATGGCATTCAGATTGTCTAAATATTAAATGTGCTACGAGGGTCGAAATGGAAACTGAAATTATTGAAAGACCTTTTTTAGAAAATTTCTTAAAAATATTTCTAGATCGATTTTATCCAAGCTCAAACATGAAAAATTTTAAAAAATAGTCCAATTGTTAATATTCCTTTATTAAATATTTTTTCCAATGACCCAAACAAAAATCAAAATTTTTAAAATGCAGTCGAAGAAATCTGAATTTTTTGACCTCCAATTCTTTTCACCACCAATTTTTTGTAAACAAAGAAACGATTTAATTGTTTAATAATTTTAGTACACCTAAGTGTATAGTAATGAGATATAAAAATAACACCGCTCTACAAATCTGAGGTTTGTCGCTGCGTTTTGAATGAAACCGAAAAAAGTTTAAAGGTTTTGGTTTCCCGATTCCAAAACGGTCACTCAAATTTTTCTATCACATCACAATTTTGAGAAAATCGCGGTTAAAGTGTCAAAAAAGGCCCTTTTTGGTTATTTTTGAGCGCCTATAAAATAAGATCCTGACTTGCGAATGACTTGATATCAAGCTCATTCGAAAGTGCTTTATTTTCTCTTTAAGATAATATCATATTTTCTTGGAATTTAATTTTTTTTAATGGTGAAAAAATCATTAGCCACAAGTGCTATAAATCTAATATTTACGTGTGTATTTGTATGAAAATTTGTTAAAAAACACTGTGTAAATAAACTAAATATTTAAAAAATGGAAGGTTTTTTGTTATTGATATTTTTACCATTTTAGAAAATTAAATTCCAAGAACATTTTATCTTGTCTTATAGAGAAAATTACATACTTTTGAATGAGATTGATACCAAGTCAATCGCATGTCAGGATCTTGTATTATAAGCTTTCAAAAAGGGTCCAAAATGGCCTTTTTCGGCACTTTAACCGCAAATAACCCAAAATCCTGACGTGATAGACATATTTGGGTCGCAGATTTGGAATCAGCACAGCAAACTCTACCTAAATCACTTACCAGAATCCAATACGCATTTTCATGTTGAGCTGTGTAATTGAACAAATCCTTTGTTTACAAAAAATTGGTGGTCAAAAGAATTAGAGGTCAAAAAATTCGGATTTCTTCGACTGCATTTTAAAAATTTTGATTTTTGTTTGGGTCAATTGAAAAAATATTTAATAAAGGAATATTAACAATTGGACTATTTTTTAAATTTTTCATGTTTGAGCTTGGATAAAATCGGTCTAGAAATATTTTTAAGAAATTTTCTATAAAAGGTCTTTCAATAATTTCAATTTCAATTTCGACCCTCGTAGCACATTTAATATTTAGACAATCTGAACTCCATTAAGCTCTAATTAAAGCTTGATTAATTACATACACAGGACTTTTTACAAAAATACTTATTTGATAATAATTATGTCTATTTTGGTTAACTTGGTCTTGAATGGATTGCTAACTAGAGTTTCTGAATAACCGATAAATTTAGTAACCGCGGTTTCGGTTATCAAAAATTGAATAACCGATCGGTTTCGGTTATTTTCGGTTACCAGCAAAAACTTTACTCCGATGGAAAAACTTTATTTTTGAATAGTTTTTTATTAGAATCGAATTCAGTTTAAATTCCCATTTTGGTTTAGCTTCCGCTTATGTCGTTTAAAAAGCTAAATTTAATTCATCTTTCAAAGACTGAGTGGTGGTTTCTCATTTTTTCCATTTTGAATCTGAAAAAAATTAAGCTGTAACGGCTATATTCATAACAAAAAACGTTCAATTAACTTTTTCACACTGATTTTAATTAAAAGGGAAAACACTCGATTTTAGTAATTTTTTTCTTTATTATAAAAATAAAACGAGTTCCTTACTTCCCTTACTAAAAATTCCGAGTAAAAATGTTGTCAATTCTTTTAAATGTGAATATAATATGAATCATGCAGTCACTGTAACATTAAAATGTTAAAGTGACCGCGTAGCAATAAAATTCGCTAATGTCATCAAAAAAGTTAATAAAGCCCCTATGACACTACATTTTTTTTGTATTGATGGAATTTATGTGAACAGTGCAAATATATCACCATAGGAAATCTGAATAAGTGTGAATAGTAAAAGCATACTAAAAAAAAAAACAGTAAACGTCAAATTTTATTCTTGTGTTATCGATAAATTTGGTTATCAAATGATTGAATGTCAAAAAAAATGTAAAAATTTTACATTTTTTTTTTGACATTTACGCATGAATGATATTAAGTGTTGCCAACTTTTCTGTTTTTCATTAAATGAAGCGATTTTTTTGTTTTTTTGACGGTTTTTGGTATTTATTAAGCGGGTTTTTATTTAAATAAAAGTAATCATCAATATTTGTTTGTTTATTTTATGTTTCTTTTTCATTTCTTCTTTTGCTGTTTCATTCTATCAATTAATAAAAAATAAAATACAAAAAAAATGTAGTGTCATAGGGTCTTAATTAATTTTTTTTAACGTTAATTAAAATTACTTTTTTTTAAATTCAAAAAAAAATATAAAAAATCTATAATATTAATAAAAAAGCCGATAACCGAACAAATATGGGTCGGTTTCGGGTTCGGTTTTCGTCTTGAATAACCGCGGTTTCGGTTACGGTTATAACCGAAACAGAAACTCTATTGCTAACTAATATCTTTCACACGAAATAAGCTGCGAGTCACTGTATGTACAATTTTTATGGTGCTTACTTTTCAGAAAAATATAAAATTCAAATTTTTAAGACACTTAACCCACGTCAGTTGAAAGATGAAACTTAAGCCCCAAATATCTCAAGTGCCCGTTCTTAGGAATCTAAAACGACAAAATTTTCAAAGAATACAACATATTTTTATGATCCGGGCAAGGGGGTTCATGTAAATACATGTTTGTTGTCGTTAGCCTGAGAACAACGTAAAGTAATTATCTTCGCGAATCACCGAATTTGCTTAAAAATTGCATTGATTTGTTAGTAAAAATTTTTGCATATTTTGATGAAAATGCATGTTTTTGCATATTTTGCTTAAACTACATGTTTTTCTTGCATATGTTGTAATATTTATAAAAAACAAAGTTGACTTTTTGTTATTTTTGTGAATATTATGGTATTTTTTGTTCAATATTAATTTTTAGTTACAATACTTTTTTAAAACTATGTATATTAAGGGGGGCATATACTATACTGTTGTACCTTTATTCATTAATTGAAAACTTGCAGTATTGTGTATGGCCCCGTGATGACATGACATTATCCTCGCGGACATAATACCTATTTCCGTTTTGGGAATCATAACCAAATACATTTCGGTCATAAAAATAATTTGGACATAGTCCCAATAAAAAATGGGACATGTTGCGCCAAAATAAATTGTTGGCGCAACAACAAAATACATTTAAAAATTTTGCTGTCTGCTGCTTGCTGCTGTATTGTGAAGAAACACTTACGTTCGAACTTTAGTTTGGCATTGCCAGAATTTCCAATTATCTTTGGTGATGCCAGATCTACGAAACGGTCGATGGATTACTTTATGACTTTGTTCGAAAAAGCCGAATTTGTGACGTGCTATCGTACATTTTTGTAAATATTTACACGTACATAAATATATTTTTCACATGGGACTGAATTAAATGTTTTTACGTTTTTTATAAATAAATATTAAAATAAATAAATTTTTAAATGCATGTTTAAAGTTCTAACTGCATATTTTTTTAATTTTTGATATATATTTTTAGCGCTAAAAACGCGATTTTTATTGCATGAACTTCCTTGCCCTGTTTATGATGATTAATAGGGTGGAGCAAATTTTCTGTTTTTCGAATTTAAAAATTGTCGGGGTCGGAAAATTAACCGTTTAGCTTAATATTAACACAAAAAAATTTTGGACCTGTAGGGCAATGACTTTTTGTTCCTTCTTCGAATTAAAAATCGGAAAGTTCCGAACAAATTAAAAAATATTTTTTTTAGTTTTAGTTTTAAAAAAGTACTAAAAAATAAAAGAATGCAAACTATCAGAAAAAGAATTTAGTGAACAAAATTGTTAAAAAAAAATCATTTTATTTCGTTTCCTGTTCCATTCTATTTCGTTTCCCGTTGTATTCGATTTCGCTCCTAGTTCCATTTCAGTTTGTTCCATTTATGTTGCATTCCTGTCCTTATAACATGCCTTAAAAATCTCAATTTTGGCCCTTTTTACAAAAAAAAAAATAAAGTTTTTGTAAAGTAAGCATTTAAACTAATTATAAGTTTTAAGTAAAAATGTTAAGCTAATTTTGCTAAAAAAGTAGTTTTTGTAGTTAATTTCACCAAAATTTTGTTTTGAAAATTTGCTCGTTGCCCCCCTGGAACCTTCAAATTGCCCCCTAGTGGGGCGAGAATCAAAGGTTGGGAACCATTGCGTTAGAGGATCTAACATTTCAAAAGTCAAGTTTTTATGACCATTATTTCTGGAGATCGAAAAATTAGTAAGTTACTAGAGTTGTCAACTATTCGGCATATTTCAAAAACCGGTTTTCGAATAGAATAGGTTTTCGGTTTTTTTATTTGAAAACCGGTTCGAATAACCGGTTTTTTCGGGTTTTTTAATAAAAATTGTTAAAAACATTAAATAAATAGGTTTTAATTTGTTTTTAACAAAAAAAAAGAGAAAAAATAATTGTACACAATTCATTCTTCTTAAATAAATCAAATTCAAAGCTTAAAATAACAAAATATACATATTTTTTATGTTAGTTAATAAAATGTTCTTAATTTATAGTAATAGAAATTATAGGGTCAGTCAATATAAAATGGAACTATGTACTTTTGATCAGTACAATAAGGACTTAAATACATTTAAAAAATACATTTAAAACACAACATTTTTCTTGTTAGTGTTTCTTCACAACCGCGTCTTTTAACCAGAGTTATAGAGTAAGGAATCGACAGTTTTGTAGATCTGGAATCACCAAAAATAATTGGAAAAATCTGGTAATACCACACTAAAGTTTAAACGTAAAGCAAAGAGAGACAAAAAGCAATCTGCATTCTTACTGTATAACTGGTATCTTCCATTTTGCTCAGATCTCGATTTGTGATAAAATTTCTTAAACAATACCATATGGTTTTTGTTTACTACTTTTTCAAACGCCATTTGTTACCCTACTCTATAACTCTGCTTTTAACCTTCTTATTCGTTACTGAATTAAGAAACAAAATTTCAAATAGAGAGTTGTATTTTACAAAATTTGTAACAAATGATGACAAAAAAATTAAGTTTTATATATTCGAAAATGTCGAATAATTCGACACAAAAAAACCGGTTTTTCGAATAACTAGAAAACAACCGGTTTTAAAAAACCGGCTTGGAAAACCCGGGAAAAAGCGAAAAAACCGGTTTTTCGAATAATTCGGAAACCGGTTTTGACAACTCTAGTAAGTTACACTTTTTTACTGTCTTAAAATTAAAACTTTCTAAAAATTACTTTTGTAAGAATTTTTTTTTCGCTGGATGATCCTACATTTCACATTTTTAGTTTCCAGAAAAATTTTTCACGAAATTAAAACAGTGCCATCCCAGCAAAAAAGTGCGGAGTACTTCAATTTGGAGTGCTTTAAAACTATAACAAATGTAATGAAATACAACAAAAATAACAAAAAACACAAGAAAAAAACACACAAACAGTTTTTTCTACTCCATAAAAAGTTGTTATTCAGCACTTAACTCATTACCTTCCGCGACACTCCCATACAAAAGTAAGTAGATATTCAGTAGATAAGAAGTACTCCGAGCTTTCAAACAACTTCCAACTACTTCCACGGAGTAGTTCTAATCTACTGAATATCTACTTACATTTGTATGGAGGTGTCGCGATAGGTAATGAGTTAAGTGCTGAATATCTATGTATTCTGGAGTAGAAAAAACTGTTTGTGTGTTTTTGTCTTGTGTTTTTTGTTATTTTTGTTGTATTTCATTACATTTGTTATAGTTTTAAAGCACTCCACTGAGAAGTGGTAATGACTTTTTTTGCAGGGATAGTACAATTGTTTACCCTTTTTGTCCCTTTTTGTCACTTAAAAATCCGAATTTTAAAAAAAGAATGTTTTTTTTTCTACAGGTGTCCTATATTTTTTCTTTGACCATAATTTCAGGAAAATGTACCAAAGTGCATTATTTTGCCCTTTTTTGCCCCCCTAGAATCGGAATTTATTACCAGAAAATATCTCAAAAATGGTACGTGCTAGAAAAATTTGGAATCAGGAAAGCAAAATCTATAAGATTTAGTTGGGATTTTCCCTGAAACGTTTTTGTTGTCGAACAGTGTAATTACTTAGCAATAACTCTAAAACAGGATTAGCGGGATTTTCGTATGAACGATTTTTAAAAAAAGAAGAATGAATTGCCATATCCCGATTTTTTCACCATTTTTACAAAACCTAAACTTGCTTAAAGAGGGGCACTGGTAATATGGCTTAATTTGGAAGACGCTAAAAAATATTCAAAAATTCCTTGTTTGGTATATTTCGTCCAAAATTTGGCGCAACTCAGAACAGTGGACAAATGTCACATTTTGCCGAACTTTGTAGCAGAACCCAAATATTTGATCGGAAACTACAAAATTCCCTTTTTCTTGGACCATAATTTCAGAAAATATAAAAAGTACACTTTTTACTGCTTTGAAATCGGAATTTACAAAAACCCAGACTAACGGGTCTATTTTCCGGGAGATGAAATATCGATATAGGATCAATGGGATCCTATACCGATATTTCGAGTTGTTACAAACGTAATGGCGCAAACTTATTTAAGCCTTTTTATAAATATTTAGGTGCATCGGATAGTTTGCCCCAAAGATGGTAAATATTTGGTATTAGGAAGAATTTTGGATATAGGTATTTTGATGTGCGATTTTTAAAGGAGCAATCAATTCACATAATTTCTTAAAGTGTAAGTTTTTCCTATTTTCTATAGCTGTTTCAAAGTAATATTTATGTATTTTTTTTGTGTAGTTTTTAATAATGTTGTGTATATAATTTGAATAAATGAATGAATAAATTTTCCACATGGCAACTCATTTTTAACACTGAGCAACAATGTGTAAATGGTTTATAAATTGCAATTTCCGTTTTTAACTACAAAACTACCTCATTCATATACAACAACAACTAGACAATTTACATACAAATAATATTATTAATAAAATAATAATAAAAAATATATATGGCCTGGATGAAGTAAAAGATGATTAGTTAGTTGGAAAAATAAAAAAAAAATAAAAAAAAATCTCTAAAGAAAATTTGCACATTTAATCAAAGACAATTGAATAATTAGCCCCGGTCGGTCAATGAGTTGATTTTCTCATATTTATATAAGTTAAACCAGACACGAGCAAATTAATGTCTAATAACATCATCATCATCACCATCTTTGTCAGGCCATATTAGAAATGGCGTCAACCAGACAGTTATAAACAATTAAGTATAAAAACACGATGTATTTAATTTTATTTTTTACATATTTTTTGCTTAATAATTTGCTTAATAATTTTTGAACTCTGAACAAAAAATTAAAATAAATAAACTACAAAAAACTAGTAAAATTTGCTTATTTAAAACAACAGATGCTCTTCTTCGTTTCGTTTTTTCCCCGACCGTTATTATTTTAATTTTTAACACTTGTTGGAGAAAACTAAAACTACAACAAAAAAAATGCATAGGTACTAAAGTAATAAAAAGGAAATACTTAGTTTAAGGAACGCGTGTCCTTTTAAAGTATCATATAACAAGTGTACACACTTGTATAAACTTCTATACATATTATATTTGTTTTTTTAAATTTGAATTTTTTTGTAGATAACAAGTTTATAGACAGAGAGATAGTAGAGTCGAGTTCTTCATATCTTTATTGTTTATGACATCTGTCATTCTTAAAAATAACCAAAAAAGCAGGATAAGTCTAATACAAATTTAGGAAGAACAAACAAAAACATAATGGAATTTTTTGTAAGCAATATAGTGGAAAACTAACAAGGAAGGTCTTTCACAGGGCACCCACCGATTGTCCTAAAAATTGCATACGGGAAAGAGGGGAGAAAAATAAGAGTTGCCTGTTTTTTCTTAGCTTTCCAATCTCACACATAGCGGGTCAAAGGGGAGGGGGAAACGGGATTGTTTTCGTTTTTTGAGGATTTTTCAAATGAAACTATATGAACATTTTATACAATTCGAAAGATTTTTTGAAGGCCTATCCAATGGCGTATCGGCCATTTCCAAATTCGGATTCGTTAAGCTCCTATTTTTGAAAATGTAAAATCGTAGAGGTAGTTTACATGGAGAGGTACACACTTAGGACCGCCAAAATCACATGAAATTATCTCTATTAAAATTAAGCTGACCCGTATTTTTGCGTTTGGCGAAATTCCTGCTAGTTCGGATTTTATTCGGATTTTCTTGAAAGACCTAATTTTTTCATAAGTGGCAACCCTTTTTTAAATTTGAGTTTGGGCAGCTAAACAAAAACAGGTAACTCTTATTTTTCCCCCTTCATTCCCATATTCAAGTTTCAGGACAATCGGTGGGTTCCCTGTAAAACACCTTCCTTGTAAGTGGTGCTTATTTTAATAGGATACATATTAACTAAAAAAAGAGTTAACCGACTAAATAATCGAATAATTAAAAACTCCCGAGGAATATCGGTGTAATTCAATTCAAAAACAGAACTCTTCTTATTTCATGTAAAAAAAAAAAATCAGTGAAAAACTAAGTTTAAATGAAAAAAAGTTTTGAGTAAAAAAAATTTTGAGTGAAAAAAAAATAAATTGAAAAAAACATTCCATTCCCTGTTCCTTTCCATTTACCCAGGCAGCAAAATACAATCTCAACATCATTGTAAAAGCATTGTGGACGGTTGTACAAGCGTTCTGTATACCATCTTTAAAGTGCTTTCAGAAGATTAGAATGATAAAATTGATCTACGCTAGGTTAACGCATTCAAGCAATGTAAAAAAGTGCTTTGAGAATGTTTTATTTGAAGTCATCAAAGCGCTATAAAAACCCAAATTAATGAATTTTTAGTTTAGTTCGGTTGTAATATTTTTATACCCTCCACTTACAATTAGTGATAGGGGGTACATAAAAGTTTGTCATTCCGTTTGTAACTCATCGAAATATCGGTCTGGGACCCCATAAAGTGTACATTAGCGCGTCCCGAATTCGGTTTTTTTTCGAATTTGAAAATGCTTGCCCACGTAAAAGATGGGGACTTAGGAGCTATTTACGGAAAAAATAACAAAAAAAAAGTTTTGGACAATAAACCAGTTGGCTACCTGCGGCTAAAGATTGCAATCTCAGTGCATTTTGAAAATTTTTTTTTTTTGTTTTTTAAAAAATTTATGCCAAAAGTTGCGCAATATAGAGTACATTCCGGGAAAAATATTAATAAAATTTCCATGGACTAATTTTAGTGCAGCGTTGCATTTTAAAGATGAAAAGTGCGTACTTAAATTTTTTTTAGAAAAAGTAAAAATTAAGTCCACCTTTTCATCTTTGAGATGCAATGCTGCACCAAAATTACTCCATGGAAATTTTATTAATATTTTTCCTGGAATGTACTCTATATTGCCGAACTTTTGGCGTCCAATTTTTGGAAAACAAAAAAAAAGTTTTTTTTTCAAAATGCACTAAGATTGCAATCTTTAGCTGCTGGTAGCCAACTGGTTTTTTGTCCAAACATTTTTTTGTTACTTTTCCCGTAAAAGGGTCCTAAATACCCATCGTTTGAGGGGGCAAGCTAAAAAAATTTGAATTCGGGACGCGCTAGTGTACATATAATTGATCGATTTTAAGACATTCTAGTCCGACCGTCTGTCTGTCCATTCGTCTGTCTGTGGAAATGGCGATCACGGCCAAAATATTACACGGACTTGAAACTTACCGTGTTTATTAAAAGTTCTCCCGAGCAAATTGGTATTGCATTTGAGTGATATCTGTTCAGCGGTTCAAAAGTCATGAACGAAAATGTAAGGACACCTCAAAAATTTTGGTACATTCAACAAACCTAAAAATACACAATTCTCTGTCTGTAGAAATGGTGATCACGATATGACTATGACTAAGACTTAGCATATTTACTTGTTGTTGTCCTAAGCAGTTTGGTATAGTATTTGAGCGGTTCAGCGGTTCAAAAGTTATGAAAGAAAATCTAAGAACACCTCGAAAATGTTGGTAAATTCAATATAACATAAAAAGGAAAAATTCTTTATTTCGGCCGCTAGTTGACACATGTCAACAGAGTTGATCACCTAATGGTATTTCAATCAGTACAAACACATTGTTTTACAAAAAGTTTTCGCGGAATTTTTTTTCACCAAACATTTTTTTTGCGGATTTTTTTTTTAAATATTTTTTTTACATTGTGGAGGGTATCAGTACATTCGACAAGACCGAATTTAACTTTTTTATTTGTTATTTTTAGGTTATGTGGAATATATTGCTGAAAGTCCATACTTAACTTTTCGAATCATCGTAGCAAGAAACTGTGGAACGTACCAACTCTGTGTAAGACTACCACAAAAAGGCTCTACCCACCTACGCTCGTTCAAACGACGTTTTGATCATAAAAACAATGCCATATGATCTTAATCTCGTTTAAATGAGATTTAAGGCTATAAATGAATAAAAACATATTCTCAAGAAAACAGAATATTAAAAAATATATTTTCTTCTACAAAAACCAGTTATTTAAGATCATTTAAAAACATCTAAACGCATTTCAAATTTAAATTTTAACTTAAAAATTACTATTAAAACAAATTCTAATCTTAAGAATAAAAAATGTTACACTTTAAGTTAACCAAAATATAAATTAACTAATAAAAAAAGTTTTAAGAGTGTGAAAAGCTTAATTAAATTTTGGTAAGGTGCCCAAAAATATAATCTGTAAATTTTAAACCATGAAATTTAAAATTTACCATGAAAGTGTTGGTTTCTTAATTATTTTTAATTTATTAAAAGAAAAGAAAATTAAAAAAAAATATAAACAATTAAAAAGATTAAAAAAGTTTAAAAAAAAAGTAAATTCATAAATATTTAATAATTTTAATTTTTTCTACTCTAATAAATGTTATTTTACAATAATATATTATTGTCAGTTTTTCAATGGGTACGTTCAGCAGAGAAAGCTGCTTCTCAGCTGCTCCCCAACATTCTGCTGAACGGTTTAATTTTTGACATTTCAGTCAACATGTTGAGTGAGCGCTTCTCATCACTGGTAGCGTACAAAAATTATGCTACATGTGATCACAAACTGATAAATAAGCTGTTTTATTGAAATTATTTAATTTTTTGACGTTATTCAAGGAAATAAACAAAAAAATAATAAAAAAGTTTTTTCCACAGAAAAAATAAATGAAAATATAAAAAAATAATAATTTATTCCAATATTTTAAAACATTCATAAAAAAATGCGTTCAGCAGAGTCAACTAATCAAAACATGCTACATCTCAACTGTTGAGTAGCAGCTTTCTCTGCTGAACACGCTCAATGTAAACCCCCCGTCAACATGGTGCAATAACTACAGTAAGAGACCCTAGCACTATTCACAAGGTTTTTTATTTTATTTTTTTATCAATGATTTTTAAATAATTTTTTTTTATAAAATCAATAAAAACAATTTTAAATTATTGCAAATAAAATTATAATTGTACAATAATTTCTTTTGGAAATTTAGTGATTTCTTTAAGGAGGTATTTATTAAATTTTAAGTACATTCGCCGCTGGAAATGGCAATTTGCGTCCAAATACCCCAATTTTAATGAAACTTTTAGCAAATACTACCCGCTGTGAATGTGTTAAATATTTCTTCTTTTAATAACAATATTTTGAGCAATTTGTTCTGTTTAAATTTTAATAACAAAAGATCATTTGGTTTTGTGCTAAAATTTAAATAATTTTTCTATAAATTTGTATAAATTGGTTTAGTTTAAAGTTGTTTTTTTTTAGTTTTTTTGTAAACAATGGCCCTTACCACAAGAAAACAAAAAGTCTATTTTAACAAAAGTTTTATTTTAAATTTCAAATTTTCAATACATTTTTTGAAAGTCGATTTTAAAAACAAAAACAATTTGTATGGAAATAAAATTAAAAGCTCATTTTAAATTTATTTTATTTTCTTGTGGTAAAGCTGAATATTTGTTAACATATAAAATATGTCTATGACAATTTGTACATACAACAAAATATTATACAATAACCAAAAACCACAACTTGGAACAAAACCAAATTTCGATTTTTCATATTGCAATTTTAGCCAAAAGGATAAATAAATCAATGGAGCAGGCAATAATACTCAAAGGGAAAGGATACCAACTTTAAAATTCTTTATAAATTGTTTGAAAAAGTAAAAGTATTGGCAAGAAATTAAACGTAAAATATTCCTGCAGTAAAAGTGTGTCACTCGATCTGAAGTCACCTATACTTGACTGGTAAAATCGAGTTATATGACTAAAATGCCTATCACATGACAGATCAAATTGGACTTATTATTAAACTGTCTCAAAAAAAACTTATTTCGTGACCGGAGAAAATTTTCTAAGTCCCAGACACATTTTTTTGCGTTTTTTAGTAAAAAGTTTCATCAAAAATGATTTTAGGAAAATTTTCCAAGTCCCGGACATCGAAAATTTTTCACAATTTTTTTGCGTTTTAAAATAAGAAGTATTTTCAAGTAAAAAAAAAATTAAAAATTTTCTAAGTTTCGAATATTTTCTAAGTCCCGTTTTTAAAAATTTTCTAAGTTTTGAATATTTTCTAAGTCCGGTTCACAAAAATATTTGGAAATTGTTTTGTGTTTTGTAGTAAAAAATTTGTTGAAAATACTTTTAAGATTTTTTTTTTACAAAAATGTTATGTACTGACCATTTTCAATTGAGAACTTTAAACATGTTTTCTGAAAAATAATGTTTTTGAGTTATAACGTTGTTGTAGTAAATGAGCGATATATGTTTGTCGTTTCGTTTGAAACTCATCAAAATATCGGTCTGGAATAGCATAAAGATATTCGTGATCCTCGATCGATTTTAAATCGATTTAGCGAAGTTCGCCTGTCTGAGAAATCTATAACATAGATTCACACAAAAAAAACATTTTTTTCACACAAAAACAAACAAATGTTCCCCAAAAGCTTTATTTCCGTTTTTTTTTACTAAAAATTTCCGCTTCAAGTTTTTGCTGACTTTATTGTCGTATCCTACTTCGACCGATTTTTTGTGATGTCATCTAAACTCAACTTTGGAATATCTAGGTCAGGTACACTTCCTCTTATATGTGACAAAGTCTAGTAAAACTACACCCTATTCTCTCTTTTAATGTTGCAACAAAAACTTATTTTGTGGTCAACAAATAGTAGTCGTAGTAGAAGTAGTAGAAGTAGTAGAATGTGTCCACTACACCATTTACTACACCATAATTCAAAGATACCATTTGTTATTCCAAAATCTGTAATTCGAAAAATGTTATTGTAATTCAAAAAAGATCAATTGTTATTTGAAAAAAATCAATTGTAATTCGAACAAGTAAAATAGTAAGCTTCGGCCTTGCCGAATGTATTGATACCCTCCACAATGTGAAAAAGATTATTGCAGAACAACTTTATTTAAAAAAGGAATTCCTTTTGAGAAAAAATAATTTAAAAACAAGTTAAAAAGTTAAATTCGACCTTGCCGAATGTATTGATACCCTGCACAATGCAAAAAAAGTTTATTTGAAAAAAAAAAATCAGCGAAAAAAATATTTTGGTGAAAAAATAAAAAATTAGCGATTTTTTTTTTCTAAATATGTTTGTATTTGTTTAAATACCATTCGGTGATCAGTGCTGTAGGTACACAAGTGTGAACTAGCAGCCGAATTAAAGCATTTTGTATTTTTAGGTTATGTTGATTGTACCAAAATTTTCGATGTGTCCTTACATTTTCTTTCATAACTTTTGAACCGCTGAACCGATTTTGCTGAAATGCAATACCAAACTGCTCAGGATAACTTTCAAAATATATGTAAAGTTTGAGTCATCTCCATGTAATATTTTGGCCGTGATCACCATTTCCACAGACAGACGGACATCGCTAGAATGTCTTAAAATCGATCACTGATAAATTATATATATAGGGCATTCCATGTCAAATCGAACACTTTGAAAAACTTTTTCTTTAGATTTTCCCAATTTGTTAACAGTTTTTAGTACCCTTCGAAAACTCCTTCGTGGTAAATTTTCAGATTTTTTTGAAGACCCGTTCAAAAGATATCAAATTTTTAAAAATTGGTAGTTTGTTCCTTTACTCAAACTTCTTTTAATCATAACTTCTTTAATAATGGTCCAAATTTCAAATTTTTTTTTTCAAAATTTTTTTGTTTTTTTACGTACTTTTAGAAAAAAAACCCAAAAAATTCTTAAAAGCGCTCTAGTATGCGATTTTTAAGTTTTAAAATTTAAATCTCATTTTTGAAAATGTTTGTACTCTTCGATTTTTTTGAAATTTTTTTGTGTAAAACATCTATCGATTCTACAAATTTTTTGACCAGGAGGATCGTGGGATAACGATTATTACTATTTTTTAAAATTTTTTGAAAAAATTTTATTGTAATTTTCCAATCTTAAAATCATTTCTACTGCTCCAATGGTGCGTCATAGAGGGGTCCTTTATAAGACCGACCCCCACTTATTTTTACGTCCTAACATTTCTTTGGAACAAACTAATACCCTATCTCATATTTCTAAGGGGGCTCCCACACAAAACGACATTTTTTTAAATCTGCTCCAACCGCTCTAACTGCCCTTAGAGCAACAAAATGTATGACCGACCCACAATATTTTTTTAGTCCAAACATTTTCTCTGAACATGCCTACCCTCTATCTTCAACTGTTAAGGCGGCCTCCAGCAATTTTTTTTTTATATTTTGTAAATTTGTTTTATTTAATCAGCTTCTACCGGTCCAATGGTGCGTCCGAGAGGGGTCATTAGTGAGACCGACCCCCATTTATTTTTACCCCACAAAATTTTTTTAAAACCTACCTACGCATTATCTCCACTCCCTAAGTAGGATCCCATACAAATAACAGTTGGAGCAAATTTTATAAAAAATTTAATTTTGAATGGATGGAGATCTTCCTCTTTCATTTGCCATCACCAGTGTCATCCTAGGAAAAGTACAAATATTTCAAAATTTTTTTACAAAATGTATCCTTTCAAACTTTGAAGTTTTTTTTTTAAGTAAACAGGATCACGAAATGAAAAACTGTAAGTGCAGTTTTACTCTATTTGATCTCTACTGTCAGGCGTATATCATCTGGTTCATGTTTAATATTGGCTGTCGGACGGTGTATTCAATATTTTTCGAATTAAAACTGATCTTCTTTAAAATAAAATTATCTTTTTCGAATCACAATTGGAGTTTTTGTATTACAAATGGAATTTTTGAATTACAAATGAAATTTTCGAATTACAAATGAAATTTTCGAATTACAAATAGAATCTTCGAATTGCAAGTATAACCTTCGAATTACAAATGGAATCTTCGAATTTCAAGTAGAATCTTTAAATTACAAATGGAATCTTCGAATTACAAATTAAATCTTTGACTTACAAGTAAAATCATTGAATTACAATTGATTTTTTTTGTTTAATAACAAATTTAAATGGTGTAGTCTCTCATCAAAAAAAAAAAAACAAAAACTTAAAAATAAAACTATAAATAGACACCCTTTTGAATTGGACAATATGAAAAACCACAAAACACAGCAGAAATAAATAAATAAAATATATCATACATCAAGGATATTATTTGTACAAATAAAAACAAATCACATCAGAAAAGGGCTGACACTTTAAAACTAGAAAAAAATAAATAAAAAAAATACACTGACTTTGGAATATAAACTAAAAGAAAAATATTTAAAATACACATAATAATAATTTCATAAAAATTATGACTTGCAAAAAAAAATTATATTTTATAATGGTAGAAGAAAAAAAAGTACAAACACATTTTGAGAAAAAATAAATGAAAACTAGAAAAGGCAAAAACAAAAAATATATAAACCATAGAAAGAAAAAGTATAACAATTGGAGTTATAATTCGTAGTATTTCATTACGTGACCATGTTCGAAAAAATAAAAGCAAAAACCAGTATAATTGCAAAAGAGGGCGTAGTTGAAGGTAAACATTATAAAAAGTCATTTGTATACAAAAAAAAGGTTGAGGAAATGAATTTTACTAAAAATTCTCTAAGGGTCATATCAAATAAATATAATGGATTTAGAAAATAATAAAAACTAAAAAAACCTAAATGATTTAAAAGCAAAATCTAAGTAATTATTCAACAACAAAAACTGATTACCAAGGGGTTGGTTGGTAAAACATGACAAAACATTTAAATCTATTGTGGAAAAAAAATCTTAAAACTTTTAAAATGATTTTTAACACTATAAAGACAGAAAACAACAAAATGGGTATTTTGGAACTGCATTTAAAAAGTGTTAAGGAAAGCAAACTTTGGAATTAAAAGATTCCATTTGAGCACTTAAAGCACAAGGGGTTCAATAATTTGATAGATTTACGACCGATTTTAGTTTTAATTGTCTTATAAGAGAGTTCATTTACTGCAAATCCCAATAAAGCAATCATTTGAATTCAAACTTAACTCAAAATATCGGGAAACCTATGAAAATTAAAAGAAAGGTAATTTTTTTTAATTTAAGACGCTGAGGACACCTTCCCCTTAAGCGAAATGGTGAAAGAAAATAATTTTGGGTAATTTTTTTCTAATAGAAAAAATTTGTTGAAATAAAATTTTTTGAGAACATTTTTTTTAAAAAAATTTGTCAACAAAAATTTTTTTGTGAAAAAATGTTTTTAATTTCTTAATACCATTCTGTAACAAATTCCGTTCGTATGTGTCCATTAGCAACCGAATCAAATCAATTTGTATTTTTAGGTTATGTAGAATTGTACCAACATTTTCGAGATGTCCTTACATTTTGTTCATATGATCGCTAATTCAACAGAAAGATGAACATCGTTGGATCGACTTAAAATCGATCGCGGATCTTTATCGGAAAGAAAACAATTAAAAAAAAAATTTTGTGATAAAATTTTATGAAAAAAAACTTTGGTAAAAAAAAATTAATACTAACAAGTAAAAAAGTTAAAGTGGGACTGGCCGTATGTAGGATTCGCAAATAACCACAGTTTTTCTTAACCGCGGTTACGGTTTAAATTAAAGCGATTAATATTTTATAAAGAAAAAGTCTCAGCTCTGAGACATTTATTCTAAAGAAAAATTTTCAGATTCTGAAAACATTTTGCAATAGAAAAATGTTCATATTATCAGGCATATTTTGTGTGTATCTATAAATTTAAATTTTTTTATTATTTTTTGTTCCGTTTTCAATTGTTTTTTTAAAAATTTTGCTCTGTAAATTTAGCAAATTGAAAATTATCCGTAACCGCAGGATTTTTTATGCGGTTACGGTTAAATGGTGCTGTTAACCGCGGCTAGCAAACGCTAGTCGAATGTATGGATAGTATCCATTGAATAGCCTCCACAATGAAAAAAGATTATTGCAAAAAGCTTTAAAAAAATTGTTTCAAAATATTTTAGTGAACAAAAAAATTCCTCGAAAAAACCTTTTTAGTGAAAAACAAGTAATAGTGTTACATTCGGCTGTGCCGAATCTTTTATACCCTCCAATATGTAAAAAAAAACAATATCAGAAAAAACAAGGGGATCTTTTTTTTGGGGGGTGGGTTGGTGGGTGACGTTAGGGGCACCTTCCCCTTGCGATTTTGAACTTCTTCTGATAAGAATGTTGCATTTGCTTACCAAAATTACAAAAATGCGGTTTTTCTTAGGTTGGTTTAGTTCTTAAAGGGGGAACTTTTTTCCCCTTGGTCCGATTTTGCCCATTTCCAAACTAAACCTACCTAGGAATATAAAACATATTCGAGCCGAACTTCGGAAGTCTAGCTCTTTTATTGTGGACTGTATCGTGTCCTCTACAGACGGACAGCCGGAGGGACATAGCTAGAATTTCTTAGAATCGATCACTGATCAATAGGGATCGCAATTTCCCGCACTTTTTCATTTCCCGGGAAAGCGGGAAAAAATTTTGAATTTCCCGGGATTCCCGGGATCCCGCACTAAAAACCATTAACACATTTTTTTAGTTTTTAACAATTTTTTTATAACTTTTTTTGCAAAATTAGTATGTCTAACAATGTCTTAATGCATTTAAAGGAAAATAAAATAATAATTCATTGTAAAAAACAAAAGCAAAAAATTATGCTGAAAACTATATTTAAAAATATTTTAAACAATGTCCACATTTTTAAGAATTTGTTCATAAAACTATGAATGTAGTTCATTGGCAGTTCAAAAAATGTATAAAACCTTTACACATTTTTAAGAATTTTTTCATAAAAACTATGAATGTAGTTCATTGGCAATTTGTTTTTTCTGTTTACAAAAAAAAAACTATTTTTTTAATTATACAAACAATTTTTTGACTTGAAAATAAAAAAATCTTTAGCTTCTGTGTCGGCACAAAGTCATAAAGTTCATACGTTTTGCTTTTAGTAAAACCTTTTTTCATGAAAAAAAAAATTTTAATACTTTTTACTTTTTAGTAAATATTTTTGAATTTTTATTGCATATTTTTGATTTTTAAGTGCATATTATAAGCATAAATTTTAGATTTTGTAGTGCATGAAAATCGGAGCCATTATATTTGAATATTTATTTACCTTAATACAGCAGTTAACTTGTTTATGTACATTTTTTTAAATTCCCGGGAATCCCGCACAAATTTCCCGGGAATGCGGGAAATGAAAAATGACGTATTTCCCGGCAATCCCGGGACGGGAAATCCCGGGATGCATTCTCTACTGATCAATAATATATATACTTTATGGGGTCCTAGACCGATATTTCGATGCGTTACACACGGAATGACAAAGTGAGTATACCCCCATACTGTGGTTGGAGGGTATAAAAATTGGCAAAAAACTGTAAAAAGGTAAAAAATTGGTAAAATGAATTAATTTAGAACAAATGTACGCGAAAAAAATGGCGAAAAAAAAATTCGGGAAATTTTTTTGGGAAATTAAATAAAGCATTTTGATTTTTAGGTTATAAAGAATATACTAAAATTTTCGAGGTGTTTTTACATTTTTGTTCATAACTTTTGAACCGCTAAACTGATATCGCTCAAATACATTACCAAACTTTTAAAAGCAACAGCAAGTAAATATGCCAAGCTACAGTTAAATCTGTGTATTATTTTCGCCGTGGTCGCCATTCAACAGACAGACAATTTCGACATAAAATCAATCATAACTTTTAAGCCGCAGAACCGATATCGTAATACAACCAAACTGCTGTTATTATCGACAATGTTAAAACTTTGAAAAAAATTGCAAAAGAAAATAACTGTTTTCCCACGTGCAACTGAATTAAAAATTTTTTAGGTTATGTGAAATGTTCCAAAATTTTCGAGGTGTCCTTACATTTTTGTTCCTAACCAGGGTTGCAAAATGGGAACATCAAAATTGTACCAACGAGATCATAAAAGTGTACTTTTTCGACCCCAATTGTACCAAAAATTTTATTTTAAATATTTTTTTTATTAAAAAAAGCAAAAAAAAAAAACTAAAACTAAAAATCATTTTTATAATAAAATTAATATTTGCACTTTTTTGAGTTAAAAGCAGTCTTCTGTTAAAAAAACCCAGTGAACATTTTTTTTACGGGTAAATTTTTTTTTTTTGGCTTTAAACATTTTTCTGAATGACAAAAACTCTTTGTAAAATATTCAGACGGCTTACCAACTACTGTTTTGTGGGTTTTTAACAGTCGAATTCGCAAAAAAAAATCATTCAAAGTCCACAGTTTCGGTGAAATTCAATACCAACCTGACGTGGTAAATTTAAGGTCCCAGCAGAAATTTTTATGAACTGGAAACAGCTTTTGGAAAGGAATCACAGCCAAAGAGCGATGTCAGATTTTATAGCACTGATAGGTGACACAGTGAAATCATGTGAGCTTTTAGCGCTGATTAAAACATGTTTCGTATCATTCATTCGCTATAACAAATTTATTAAAATAATCTTAACAAAAAATTAGAATTTTTTTCCCTTACTTTTATTAAATCCTCAAGAGCTCTCTTTGAATACGTTATGGTGTGTTATAAAAAGATGTGCTGCCAAAATCTGTTTATTTTTGCTGGGATACAGAAGCCCCAAAATTATCTTTTGAAAGTTAGCTTTTTTTCAACAGACGGACGAACGGACATGGCTATACACTTTATGTACTAGACTGATATGTCGTGGCGTTATAAACGGAGTTTATGTATAAAAAACATAAACTCAAGAAATTCTAAAATTGTACCAAATGAGTCATTGGTGTACCATTGTACTTTTGAGTTCTGAATTGTACCAAAAAAAGTACAATTGTACCAACTTTTGCAACCCTGTTCCTAACTTTTGAACCGATATTGCTCTAATAAATTACCAAACTTCACGTGATGATTCGTTGTATCTTTGTTCTAGATTTCACCAACTCTGCGTAAGATTTTGGACATTATAGGCATTTCAAAAGACATTGTTCGATAGTCACGAATATAAAGGGGCTCCATACCGATATAAGTGGAAGTTTTTAAAAATAAAATTTGTATTTAAATTCGGAGTTTTTCATAGACATGACTTTCAAATTCAGCAGCCTTACTTTTCATTTAAAAAAATTAAATTATAAAAAATATAAAAAAAACCATAGAGAAACATAGAGGCGAAGGTGAAAGAAAAAATAATATCACTATCTTTTTCTAATTTCTCACACGTACGTTGTCGATGTGAATTCACCACACAATACATGTTTACAAGTCGTACTTTGTCAACAAATACATGTATACAAGTTGTACTTTGACAACTCAATTTTTGACGCCTTCGCCTCTATGTTTCTCTATGAAAAAAACATTACAGGGTTAATTATGCTGTGAAATTTGTAGTTGATTTTTTTTTTTGTTTTCTATGTAGTTTAAATTCAAAATTGAACTTTTAACCTCATTTTAAAGGCACCAATTTTTGCATAACATCACCAAATTTGGCAACCATATATACACAACAACATACAATAACACTTGAATTTTTGGTCTCAAATAAAAGCATTCAAACTCCACAGGAAATGAAATGGTTTTGTAATTTTCTACATTATTCTCAAATCTACTGGCGCAAGAAAAAAAAAACTAAAGCAAAATTTCTATTCTACTTCTATACAATACAAAGTTCTGGAAAAAAAACGCAGTAATTTTCTCATCGTTTATCACAGTTTGTTAGAAGATTATAAAAATTCTTTGCCAATTTGTTATAATTTATAGAAAATTGTATAAAATTAAATGAAATCATTATAAAACAAATTAAGGGTACATTTTTTCCTATTGAAAAAAATGGAAATGAATTGACAAAAACTAATGAAAACCACCACCCGCTAGTAAATGTTTTTAAAAAGAATCACATTCAATTTGAATTACATACATTATGGTTTACATGGTTACTAAAACTAACTAATTTAATAGCAATTCATAATATTCCAACGAACTGTGGAGGGTTAGTTAATATTTTGAATACTATTTGGAAAAAATTAACAAGTTTTCATAATTTTTTATGGGTAAAAATTGGAAATTTGTAAATCGCTACCTCAGATTACGGAAGTCGTATGTAACTTTTTCAGGAGAGCGGTTTAAATGTTGAACATAAAATATCTTCATAATGACCTAATGAATTTTCTCCGGTTTTGGATTGAATATAGTCTGAGGCCTCTGTTCTGTCTTTCACAACTTTTCAATTCACATGAAAATTTCCGAATGACATGAAATCAACTTTAGTGTTTTATTGATCACGTTTTCATTCAAAGTTTAAATCGAATAATTAAAATTTAAAAAATTATAAGAAAAAAAGTGCATTCGTTTTACTTTCACCAAATTGTATTTATGTGAAACAAAACGAAAAAGAAATTCGGATGTGAAATCTAGAACACCAAAAAAATTCGGAAATTTTCATTTTCACATTTTTTATGTGAATTACTTTTTTTGGAACAGCGGCCTGAGTATTTTGTTTTCATCAGCCTAACAATAAGTCAAATCTACTGTAATTATAATAACAAATGCGTTATAAGCGTTTTTGCTTCTGAATCATACTTGAAGCCTGAACATTAAAGTTTGAGTTTCTAAATACATTTGTCCTATGTTGCATTTTTTTATAAAAAGTTATTTTCTTCGAACACACGACATAAAGCCAACTTGAAATATATAATTTTATACGTTTAGAGCGGATTACTCAATGAAAAGTTAGCTGCTAACTGCCGATTTAACGGAGCCTTATGTCAAAATTTGTATGAAAAAGTTAAATTTAACGGATAGTTATTTTATAACGGAGCATTGAGTAATCCAGCCTTAGTATAAAAATCATGACGTACAACAATTGATAAAATTATATGATACACGACAAAATGATGTCTGAATATTTCAAAATTTATAAAGTTTTGGAAGAAACTGATAAACCAATTAGAAAGGACGTGCGAATTGTATTTTGAATACATAATAATCCCAATACCGAAAAAATTGCCTACGACATCCGTATTATGAGGTAGCGATACTCATGTTGTTGTTTATATTTGATTGTTTATTTATTAACAAAGTTGTTGAAATGTTCTTGTTTTCTTTCAGTAATGGTTTATCTATTTAGCAAATTTTTTTTTTTTTTTTGAGAGCATTTATTTTTGTACATGTACGAGAGTGTCTTTTTCGTTTTTTTTTCAAAGTCAGGTTTACTTTACCTGTTTCCATTTCCCATTTGTGATAAATGTGTATTTTCTGCGTGTGTTAGTGTTTGTTTAAACACCGGAAAATGCGCCAAATTTTTAATTTTGGTTATATATAATAGTTTTTTTTTGTTGTTTAGTGCAAAGTGCATTTGCAAATGTGTGGGAAACAGGAAGTTGCTTAATGGAATTTTTTTCTATACATTGTAAAAGAGTTTAAGGGAGATTTTCTTAGAATTTTTTTGGAATAATAGATTTTTTTTTGGTTTTTATGGGAGTTTATAGACATTCTTACTCTTGTTTTTTGAGTTTTATATTTCCTTATAGGTTAAAGAAATGATTTTCATATGATTTTTAAAAGAATAAAAGTATTTATATACTTTTTTTATTCAGACAAAAACAAATAAAAAATGTTTAGTTCGGTCTAGCTGAATATATTGATGCCCTCCATAAAAATGATTTTTACAAAATACTTGATTTTAAAAAGACATGGAAAAATTGATAAAAGAAAATTATTTTAAAAAAAAAAATGGAAAACATTTTTTTGATGAAAAAAGTGTCGACGAAAAAAAAAAATTTTGGTAAAACAAATTTTATGGGTTAAAAAAAAACTGCTTTAAAAACCTTTCTGTATTAATCTTTTCTCTCATGTGTCTGCTAAAGCCAAAGTAAAGCATTTTGTATTTTTAGGTTATGTGGAATGTAGCAACATTTTTTAGGTGTCCTTTTATTTGCGTTTAATAAAATTTTGAACCTTGAACCGATACAACAAGTCAAGTCATTTTTTAATAACTTAAGCCTAACCGAGAACTGGTAACAATGACCATAGACTCGTTGTAGCGAAATCGTCCAATGGTTTTACTGGGAACCACGACCACGTTACATAGGCTAACACGATGCCAACATTTAGCGATGTCCGTCAGTCTGTCTGTCAATGTAAAAGGTGTAAACACGATACACCAATTTTAAATCAATCTCTTAGCCCACAATCGGTCCATGTTTAGACCTAGCCACCATATAAAGGTCCACTTTAATTTTGGATCAAATAACTCTAATAACCGTATAATAATAGATATCATTTCAAAATTTGCCAGGTAAACGTGTTTTTATTCACAAGTATACCCCCATACTGTGGATGGGGAATAAAAAAATTTATCATAATGTGAGACTTTATATACAGGAAAAAATGCTTAGAATCTTATATCTTTTTTATAAAAAAAAGTATCAGGAATAATATCTCTGAATCTGAAACTTTTGCTTTTCATGGGAAAAATGTCTCAGAAACAATTTTTTTTTATAGGAAATTTTTAAGACAATGTTTTTAACATTTCCAGATATTTTTCCTATAGAAAAGTCTTACGGCCGTATTCAAATTGAAAAATGTGTGCCTAACATCGAGTGTTAATCTTTTTTATATCTAGTTTTTTAGAAGATGAAGCTTCTTAATCGATGGTATTTTTCTTTTGTATTCATTATAATAATTATATATATGATTGAATTTCATCCAGTTTTTTACTTTCCCTTATTGAAAAGTGAGAATTAAAAAAGTTAAGACACTCGATGTTAGGCACTCGTTTTTCATTTTGAATACGTAAAAATTTCAATAGGAAAAATGTTTCGAATCTAGGAATTTGCATTAAAAAAAATTAAATTGCCTCAAAAAAGTAAAAATCTTGTTAATTTGTTGTAATCTCAAGTATTTTCTATAGAACTGTGTTTCAGAATCTGATAATTTTGGTTTAGGAAGTTTTTTTTTCTTATAAAAATGTCTTGGAGTCCAAGTATTTTTATAGTTATAAATTTTCATAATTATAAATATCGTCACCTAAAATTCAAAAGGCCCTAATTAACAAAAAATTTATATGCGATATTATAGCCAAAATAAAAAACACATGATTTGGGCAATCGTCAATGGATGTAAATAAACAAAAAACTTTTTTAATATTTTTTGATTTATTTTGATTCATATTTATTAAAAGAACGTCCTCACAAAATTTTAGTCAAATTCATTAAAAAACAACAAAGTTATTAACAAATTTAAAATATCATGCAATACTGTTTTTTGATTCTCCTGTAAAATTACTTAAATGTTAGTTAGGACGTCAGGAGTCAGTGAGGTACTTGTTGTGTGAATGTCCGGGTCTGATGAAACGTCGACTTAAGTATTTGGGGCAACGATTTTTTTATGACTTAGATTGCCTAAACAGTGTCCCATTGACGTCTCTAGCAGAATACCTTAGGGAATCGGGGTGGTTTGAGAGGTAGAATTTTGTATATCAGGGGAGTAGGGAGACAACTTTAGGGGAATCACAATGGGCCTTATGGCCACCGAGTGAATTCGCCAAATCGGCGGACGCCCATCCAACCTAACCTAACCTAGTTAGGACGTTTTGCAATTTAGGTGACGATTTATTCCTTAAAGAAAAAGATTTCATATTTTGGGAACAATAAAAAGAAAATATTTCAGAACCTGAAAAGAATTCTTGGGGAAAATTTCCCTAAATCTGACAATTTTTTTCTATATACATAAGTGCTTCAGAATATAAAAATTGTTCTATAGCAAGAATTTTATTAAAATTTTAAAACTTTTATAAGGCAAAGCTTTAGAAAAGTTTCTATAAGGAAAATTTTTCAGAAATTTTCTGAAGGGAAAAATGTTAAAACAAGTAAAATTTTCTAGATAAGACATTTTTTAAATCTAATATTTTTATTTGAAAATTGTTTCAAAATCTAGGACTTATTAAAAAAATGCTTTAGAACCTTGATACTTTCGCTTTAGCAGAAATTTTTAAAAAGCTGGGGCTTTATCTGCAGAAAAATCTTCAGAATACCACACTACAAAACTCCTTCCTACGTATTTATGTAAGCGGCCCAATCTCTGATTAGGAGAGAATAAAATTTATATTTCCCAAACAATTTTAATCAAAACTCACTCCATAGTTTTTCATGCTGGGCAGAGGAATCTTCGATTAAATTTTTTAATAAATTTCAAAGCTATGGTGGAAAGTTGTATGCCGAAAAATATGTCCAAGCTTTTTTTATTGGATTCTGGATATACCATAAATTTATTTTTCAGATTGTCTGGGATTTCCTTTTTCGTTTTAAAAGGAACATTTTAATTTTAGTTCCGAACGGAATAGACTCTGTGACAGTAATAGTTGGGATATGAGCATTAGTTTCTTTGTAAAATACCAATGAAATAGCAAACATTGGGGCATACATTTTTCTTACAAAAGTAATGCCAGGTTCCAAGTATAATGACAACCCCAGACAACTTCCAAAGTTTTTTGAAATTCTGTAACAAAATAAGTTTTTTAAATCGTAAGGGTAACATTTTGCGTGGTTATATATAGTTTGATGCAGTGCATCTAAATACACTAAATCTAAAACTTCCAAAAAAAAACATGTTTGAAAAATACATATTTAAAACTTACCTTTATTATCTTGTGATGAAAAAAAAACAATCCTTGAAAATTCAATAGAGACTCTTTGAGAAGACCAACAAAAATTTATAATTATCCACAAATTATATTTGTTTAGTAGTGCAGACTGGTGCAGACAGAGTTATTTTAGCAACACCACACACAAACTCAATATAATCAAACGAAATAACACCTGCAAAGGATAACAACGACAGCAGGCAAGCAACTAAACTTGGATATGAAAAACCTGACCGGCTTTTTGGCATACGAGACGAAAAATCCAATGTGTTGTGTGGATGGAGCTGACTCGCGAAATCCTATAACCGAATAAAACGATAAAACACGATTTTTGTTGTTATTATTATTGTTGTTGTATATGGGGAGAATATCGTCGTAAAGTCGTAACCGATTAACAAAAAGATGAACGAAAAATAAACTCCACCATGCTCCACCAGTAGAATATCAAGACAAAAGAAGAATTGAAATAAAAAAAAAATGACAGACGCAGCAGCACTTGTATTTCTTTTAATTCAAATGTAGTATTAAAGATTTTTTTCTTTTCTTTGAATTTTTCTTTTTCAATGAATGAATAAGAGACAAAATAAACAACAAAAATTTTTTTTTACACACACTTTTTAATACACTTTTAAGTTTTTTTACCTACTTCTTTTTTTTTTGTCCGTTTTGAACAAGTACACAAAAGTAGAAAAAAGAAGAAACAACAAAAAAAATGTGACAAATTTCTCAATATTTATTGATTTTTGTTTCTAATTTTCAATAGTGTTTATTGAAATATTAATTTATTTAAAGATTTCTTTTTAGTTTTGTTAATATTTTAATAATCTTTATTATTTTTTCGAAAATTTTGATTACATTATCCAACTTTATATTCGTGGACTTTTTTTTTATTTCTTTAGTATCACTCACACAAACACACGCACACTAAAATGGCTGGTTTAGGTTGGCTGGTTGGTTGGTTGATTTTTGTTGGATGGATGGATGGCTGGCTGGCGTTTTTTTGTTGTACGCTTTTTTTTATATGAATGAAGACGGAAAACGGCAAAGAAATGAAGCAATTCAAGTAAAACGAAAACGATGGAGCAAAAATTGTACAAATTATTCTTTACAACTTAAAAGAAAATGTTTTAATCATTTTAATACAATCATTTACTTTAACAAAATTACAAAAATTGTATTTGTTCTAACGTTTTTATTATTTTTTTTATGGAATTTTGTGTTGATATTTAATACGTTTTCACTTGGTTCCACTTAATTCACAAAAATCATTTTGATTCCTATTTTTTTTCTTCACTTGGTTTAATAACTCAATGGTTTTTTAATATTCTTAATTTCTTTTATATTTCTAGTTAATTATTTCTGTTTATTTTAAAGGCACTATTACTTCTATGTGTTTTTTGTTTAATTTTTTATGTTTCTAATGTATTTTTTAATATTTTTTCCAATTTTATTTTAAAGCTGAATAAAAATTGCTTGAACTGTCCGCAACAACGACTGACTGACTGCTTTCTTTAATTACGAATGAAGTAGAGTTGTGTCGTTCACGAACGAACTAGTTCAGAGTAGAAACAGAACAAGCACGGCACGGGGGACGGTTGCCGTTGCCTTAGAATATAGGCCCAAAACAATGACGGGGCGACGGCAACAAATGTCATATGTTTGTTCAGTGGTGCTAACTTTTAATAAAATTAGAGTAATTTTACGGAAAAAAATCGTTTATCACATAGTCAATGTGATTAAGTTGGCACTTCTGTACGTTTGTTACACCATTGTGAATGAAAAAAAAAATTGTTGTGAAAATGCGGTAACCCTGGAGTGTGTGAGGGAGGGAGATTAAGAGAACGCGGAGATAAAAAAAAATAAGTTTTAATTTTTTGTCGTGCCGGTCACGGTTTTTAACTGTCAAATCGTATGGAAAAAGTCGTCCCGGCCTTGTTCTGTTCCTACCTTCAATTGAACTATTTACTTATCTGAACGGTTTTTCTAGTTCGTTCATTTAAGCTCTTTTATCTTTCTTTAATTACGAATGAAGGAATGAAGAACGAAGTAGAAGTAGAGAAGGTACAGAATCAAAAAATAAGTTTAAACTTGGTAGCACTTTCGCTAGTGATGACACTTTTTAGTAACGAAATTCAAAGCAAATGTCAGAAGGAAAACAGAAAACGAAAGAAATGTGAAGCAACTGTCGGAAATCAGCCATTTTTATTAAGAGTTGCCAGGTTTATACTAAATAAATATTTTGAGAAAAAGTGAAATTATTCAAATCGTGTCGTAACGTCACGGGCATAGAAAAGATTAGAAGGTACGCAGTGTTGTATTTGATGTATTTTCCAATATGGTGGCAAAATGCTTGTTCTTCCTCATCTCACACGTATTTAATATCAAATTAGATTCTTTGTTTATAAAAAATAGAATTTGTGTTTTATTTAATTAAATTTATTATTTATTTTGCTTTATTCAACGTTTTTTTAAAGATAATACGCACTATTGATAGTTTAAAACCTTTTGTTTTTTTCTTTGTTGTTGTTCTCCTTTATGTTGCATTGTTTTTATTAAACGTCAAAAGTTACATAATGTGCTGTCACTAATACTTGCTCAAGCGAAATACGACTCTGTTACACTTCTATTTTTTTCTATGGTCACGGGTGAATTGTTTTCTTCAAAGTTTATGAGGAAAAGAAGTGATCCGAACAGAGCTTCGAGGAATGAAATCCTTTTCGAATGAATTCTCAAAAAAAAATCATTCAATTTTCATAGTCAGTGAGTGCATTCAATTTCATAAATCAACATAGAATGCAGTCCCTGGAATTCATTCGATTGAATGAACAAAAATGTATGCATTCGAGTTCTTGTTCATTCGATTTAGAAAAATCGAGTGCATTCGATTTTTTATCATTCCACTGCGAATGCAATCGATTTTTTAAATATATAGACCAAAACGTAGCCAAATTTTGGTCCATAGTATCGTTCACGCAAAAAATAAAAAGGGCGAATTTAAACAAAATTAGGGCACAGACTAAATACAGACTCGACAGTAGAGTCACAGACTAATACAGACTCGACATAAGTGACAGGTGTCAAAAAAGTAGTTCTGAACCATATGGTTAATATTTTCAAATTATTCTACGAATTAGGTTAGAAAGAGAAAACTGATATAACGCGCCATAGGAAAAATGGATGCCAGATCGGTTTTTGTTGTTTCACTCACTCCTAAGTCGTAGAAAGTGTTGCCATGTTAGCGTAAAACGGACTAAAAACTGCTCTGTTTTCTCCTAAAATCGCTTAGTTTTTCCCCATTTTTTCTTATAAAACTCTACTGTCGAGTCTGTTTATAGTCTGTGGTAGAGTTTTACAAGAAAAACTGGGGAAAAAATAAGCGATTTTAGGAGAAAACACAGCGGTTTTTAGTCCGTTTTACGCTAACATGGCAACACTTTCTACGAATTAGGAGTGAGTGAGACAACAAAAACCGGTCTGGCATCCATTTTTCTTAGGGCGCGTTATATCAGTTTTCTCTTTCTAACCTAATTCGTAGAATAATTTGAAAACATTAACCATATGGTTAAAAAATACTTTTTTGACACCTGTCATATTTGTCGAGTCTGTATTAGTCTGTGATTAGGGTATAAAATACCTAAGGAAAGTGTGTACCAGACCACTACCCAAGTTAAAAGCATAAACTACTCAATTCCCTTAGGAAAACGTTTATAAACAAAAACAAGGAATATATACGCAAAAATCCGTAGGTAATATTGCCCTTTAAGGAAACGGAAAATTGAGCAAAAAAATACAAATAAATTACCCAAATTATTTAATTGAAACTACCATTTATAAATGATTATTTTTTACCAGAAAGTGCTTTAAATTACCTACTACCTCCGTCCCGAAATATTTTTAACATTTCTATAGATTTTTTTGTCCCAAAATAAACTTAACATTTTATTAAGCAGTGTTTTTGTTGAAATAATACAAGATAAAGTTAAAAAAACAATCTTATACTAATCTCGTGTACTAAAACTGTCACAAAATTAATTAAAAATATTTGCAAGATGTCCCTATTGCATCCATAATGCATTTATTAAAAACCGTTAAAAGGGCCTCTAGCGTAAAATTTCTTATTTCATACGCCGCATTTTGTAATAATTTTCATCTTTTCGACCAAAGTGGACACCATGCCTGTTTGTAACGTTGAAAACCAGTTTTCTCATTTATCTGGATGCAGTTTATTGCATCTATTTTGCACGTGAATTGAAAAATTGCAAAGCTATAAAAAATTTTCAAATTATTGATATGTCCCGATATGTATTAACAAAAAAACCAAAGCTTTTTCAAAAAATCCTCCATAATCCCAGCCAAAATATAGAAATGTTAAGATTATTTTGGGACGGAGGTAGTATGATTTTTTGGGTTTCCCATAAAAGGAAAGACGCCTTTATATTTTTAATTAATTTTTTTAATTTAAATTATAAAATATTGTAAATACATATTAGTTTGAATGTATAAAATAAAAAAAATATTTAATATAAAATGCATAAAAAAACATTTGTTATTTAGTATAATAACTCACGAAATGCTTATGAAATTGTTTATGATTTCCTTTTGGGTAAAAAAAAAAACACTGGCTGTAAGCTGCATTTATCTTCATGGCGTCCAGTTTCATAACAATTTAGTTTATACGGAGTTCACACTACAGAATTTGTACTCATTTAAGCCACTTGTTTAAAAAAGTAAACAAAATCGTTCACACTACATTTTGCGCGTTTAACTTTGAGTGTTTAACGTTTGTAAACAAACGCACATAACCTAATTTTGAAAAAAATTGCAAAAATATTTCTAAAAACCTTTTAAACTTTGGCGGAAGGCAAGATATTTAATTTTTTTATAACATTTACATAACACCACTACACGGAACACCTTTTTATTGATTCATTCTAAGTAAATAGGAAGATTTTTCTGTTTTTTGTTCCGGACCTGTCCAAAGCTGTTTGTATATTTATACTTCGATGGAAGGCAAAATTCACTATTAGTGCAGCTTTTCCAATATAATTATAAATAAAACACACACTTTTTTCTGATTTTTCAGTAGTTTTTATTAGTTTTTTAAATATTTATAATTTCTCAATTTTCCAATGTTTTGCTAAGAAAATTGCAGACAGATACAGAAGCTGGTTGCTATGCAATCTTTTTTTTTTTGGCATAGAATAAAGAAAAATTAAAAGGAAATATACACCCAAAAAAATAACTAGTGTTAAACAGTCTAATGTGACTTAGGTAATTTTTTTTTATATTGAGTTCAAGAAATTGCTCAAGTATTAACTAAATTGTATATGACATTTATTTTGTAAAATAGCATTGTTTACAATATTAAATTTAACATACACAAACTTGAATCTTTTACCTAAGTTTATTTTTATAAATATAAATAAATTTAATACGATAAAGTCGACATATTAATGCCACATTGTAAACAACACATTGACAACAAATTGTCTTTAATTTTTTATAAAATATATGTATGAGGAACTAATTTATTTAATTAATTAAAAAGGTAAGCAAAAATATTATGTTTATATTTTTGATAAACGTATATTAACTAAAATATTAACTTTCAGTTGCAGACGGTGGTGGTTTATCCACACATTTGCGGCATCCGCCACGGAACTTGTAAAAATACATTACTTGGAATCTCCCCCCAATGTAGGCAGTTTAAATTTTAAGGAACGCCATAAAAAACATAAAACAATTGGGCTCCGGTTCGCAGAAAATGACTTGAGGTTTTTGATTGCAGATTCCGGTTAGTGATAATTCAGCATCTACAGAAAAAATTCTTTAGAAAAATAGTCTCACAATATGGTACTTTCTATAGAACAATTGTCTCAGAATCTGAAAATTGTTCTAAAGAAAAATTGTCTTAGAATCTAAGATTTTTTTTATTGAAAAATTGTATCAGAACCTGAGACTTTTTCTGTAGAAAAATTGTCACAGAATCTAAAATTTGTTCTGTAGAAAAATTGTGTCAGAATCTGAGTTTTTTATCTATAGAAAAATTGTTTAAGAATTTACGACTTTTTTTATAGAAAAATTGTCTCAAAATGCAAGACATTTTCTATAGAAAAAATTTCTCAGAAATAGAGAATTTTTTTATAGAAAAAAATTCTCAGAATTACAGAATTTTTTCTATAGTAAATTTCTGAAAGACAATTTTTCTTTAGAAAATTTTTTGAAAGACAATTTTTTATAAAAAAATTTTCAAGCAATATTTCCATAGAAAATATCTCTAAAAACAATTTTTGTATAAAAATTTCTCAAGGACAATTTTTCTATAGAAAATTTCTGAAAGACAATTCTTCTATAGAAAATTTCTTAAAGACAAGTTTTCTATAAAAAATTTTTTAAATACAATTTTTTTATAAAAAATTTCTCATACAATTTTTCTATAGAAAATATGTATTAAGACAATTTTTCTTTAAAAATTTCTCAAAGTCAATTTTTCCATAGAAAATTTCTTAAAGACAATTTTTCTCTAGAAATGTCTGAAAGACAATTTTTCTACAGAAAATTTCTAAAAGACAATTGTTCTATAGAATCTTTCTAAAAAAACAAAAAAATATCTATAGAAAAGTTGTTTTTACGATATTTTTTACAGAATAATTTTCTATAGAAAAACTGTATTTTCTATAGAAAAATTATCTTTAAGAAATTTTCTTTACAAAAATTGTCTTTGAAAAAGTTTCTATGAAAAATTGTCTTTCAAAAATTTTCTATAGAAAAAAAAATGCCTTTAAGACATTTTCTATAGAAAAATTGTATTTGAAAAATTTTCTATTTAAAAATTGTCTTTGAGAAAGTTTTTATAGAAAAATTGTCTTTAAGAAATTTTCTATAGAAAAGACAGTTTTTCTATAGAAAATTATTCTGTAAAAAATAAAACTGACTTTCAGAAATGTTCTATAGAAAAATTTTCCTTGAGAAATTTTCTATAAACAAATTGTCTTTGAGAGAAATTTTTTATGAAAATTTTTTCAAAAATTTTCTACAGAAAAATTTTCTTTTAGAAATTTTTTCTGAAAACCTGTCTTTCAGAAATTTTCTATAGAAAAATTTTCTTTCAGAAATTTTCTGTAAAAAAATTGTCTCAGAAAATTTTTTTTTCAGAAATTTTCTATAGAAAACCTGTCTTTTAGAAATTTTATATAGAAAAATTGTTTTTCAGAAATTTTCTGCAGAAAAATTGTCTCTCAGCAATTTTCTATAAAAAATTGTCTTTGAGAAAGTTGCTATAGAATTTTTTTTTTTTTTTTAATTTTCTATTAAAAAATTATTTTTGAGAAGTTTTCTATATAAAAATTATATTTGGGAAATTTTCTTTAGAAAAATTATCTTTAAAAAATTTTCTATATTTCTGTAGAAAAATTGTCCTTGGGAATTGTCTTTGAGAATTTTTCTATAGAAAATTATTTTTCAAAAATATTCTATAGAAAAATTTTTTTCAGAAATTTTCTATAGAAATATTGTCTATGAAATTTTCTATAGAATAATTGTCTTTGAGAATTTTTCTATGAAAATTGCCTTTCAGAAGTATTCTATAGAAAAATTGTGTTTGAGAAAGTTTCCATAGAAAGATTGTCTTTCAGAAATTTTCTACAGAAAACCTGTCTTTCAGAAATTTTATATAGAAAAACTGTCTTCGAAAACGTTTCTGTAGAAAAATTGTCTTTGAGAAATATTTTATAGAAAAATTGTCTTTGAGAAATATTCTATAGAAAAATTGTCTTTCAGAAACTTTCTATAAAAAATTTTCTATAGAAAAATTGTTGTTCAAAAATTTTCTATAGAAAAATTAACTTTCAAAATTTTTTTTAGAAAAATTGTCTTTCAGAAATTTTCTATAGAAAAATTGTCTTCCAGAAATTTTCTATCGAAAAATTTTCTATAGAAGAATTGTCTTTCAGAAAATTTCTACAGAAAAATTGCCTTTCAGAAATTTTCTATGAAAAATTATCTTTGTGAAATTTTCTATAGAAAAATTATCTTTTTTAATTGGTTTAAAACCAATTTTCTATAGAAAAATTAGTTTTAAAACATTTTCTATTAAAGAATTGTCTTTGAGGAATTTTCTATAGAATAATTGTCTTTGGGAAATTTTCTATTGAAAAATTATCTTTAAAAAATTTTCTATTAAAGAATTATCTTTGAGAAATTTTTTATAGAAAGATAAAAAATTTTCTATAGAAAAATTGTCAACCAGAAATTTTCTATCGCAAAATTTTCTTTCAGAAATTTTCTATAGAAAAATTGACGTTCAGAAAGTTTCTATAGAAAAACTGTCTTTCAGGAATTTGCTATAGAAGAATTGTCTTTGAGAAAATTTCTATAGAAAATTTTACTTTAAGAAATTTTCTAAAGGAGTATTTTCTTTCAGAAATTTTCTGTAGAAAAATTATTTCTCAGAAATTTTCTATAAAAAAATTGTCTTTGGAAAATTTTCTATAGAAAAATTGTCTATTAAAAATTTTCTATAGAAGAATTGTCTTTGAGAAATTTTTTAAAAAAATTGTCTGTTAAAAATTTTCTATAGTAAATCTGTCTTTTAGAAATTTTTTATAGAAAAATAGTCTTTCAGAAATTTTCTATAGAAGAATTGTCTTTCAGAAAGTTTCTATAGAAAAATTGTCTGTCAGAAATTTTCTAAAGAAGAATTGTCTTTTTTTTCTATAGAAAAATTGTCTTTGAGAAAGTTTCTATAGAAAAATTTAGTTGTCACTGATCATGCTAAGTATGTATTTTAAGCTTGTTAGTATTTATATTTTATTATAAAATTGTCCTTTATATTAAAAAAAAATATTAAAAATAAATGTAATTAAAATTTATAATATTGAGCATTTTGTATGGAAGGGGATATATAAAACTATTAAATCAACCTAAAAAAAATACGTTATTTGACCAATCAAACTGTACCATTTATTTAAATATAGTGGCTAAATAACCAAAATTAAATTTGAAATAATGCTTAAATGCATTTTGTAAGTTTACCTAAGTTGATTCGGGTAATATGCAAAGAAACTTTTCAAGTTGGATTCCTGCGAAAAATCTTAGGTAAATTATACCCTAAAATTAAATAATTTCACAATTGTTTTTTTTTGGGTGTACCGAACCCTGCCTTTGAAATGTTTAGCGAAATGTTCAACAGGGAAACAAGTCGAATTTGATTGTTTAGCTGAACAACCAAATGTATGGAGGAACAAGTCAAATTTTGATTGTTTAGCGCTTATATGGAGTTCACACTAGCGACTTTAAACATCTCATGAGTGTTAAATCGCTAAACGAGCAAAATTTGACTTGTTTCCCCATACATTTGGTTGTTCAGCTAAACCACAGACTAATACAGACTCGACATAAGTGACAGGTGTCAAAATAGTTTTCCTTAACCATATGGTTAATTTTTCTCAAATTATTCTACGAATTAGGTTAGAAAGAGAAAGCTAATATAACACGCCTTAAGAAAAATAGATGCCAGATCGGTTTTTATTGTTTCGCTCACTCCTAAGTCGTAGAAAGTGTTGCCATGTTAGCTTTAAACTAGCTAAAAACCGCTCTGTTTACTCCTAAAATCGTTCAGTTTTTCCCCATTTTTTGCTATTAAACTCTACTGTCGAGTCTGTATTTAGTCTGTGGCTAAACAATCAAATTCGACTTGTTTCCCTGTTGAACATTTCGCTAAACATTTCAAAGGCAGGGTTCGGTATATTTCCTTTTAATTTTTCTTTATTCTATGCCAAAAAAAAAGATTGCATAGCAACCAGCTTCTGTATCTGTCTGCAATTTTCTTAGCAAAACATTGGAAAATTGAGAAATTATAAATATTTAAAAAACTAATAAAAACTACTGAAAAATCAGAAAAAAATTGTGTGTTTTATTTATAATTATATTGGAAAAGCTGCACTAATAGTGAATTTTGCCTTCCATCGAAGTATAAATATGCAAACAGCTTCGGACAGGTCCGGAACAAAAAACAGAAAAATCTTCCTATTTACTTGGAATGAATCAATAAAAAGGTGTTCCGTGTAGTGGTGTTATGTAAATGTTATAAAAAAATTAAATATCTTGTCTTCCGCCAAAGTTTAAAAGGTTTTTAGAAATATTTTTGCAATTTTTTTTAGAATTAGGTTATGTGCGTTTGTTTACAAACGTTAAACACTCAAAGTTAAACGCGCAAAATGTAGTGTGAACGATTTTGTTTACTTTTTTAAACAAGTGGCTTAAACGAGTACAAATTCTCTAGTGTGAACTCCGTATGAAACACTCATGAGATGTTTAAAGCCGGTAGTGTGAACCACGGTTGGGAAATGTGGCACAATAGTGCCATTTTTGGCACTATTGAATGGTCAGTGGCACCACAAATAACAGTTTTGGCCCTTTTTCATTCTATCCAAATATTGTCAAAATTTATTTAAAATAAAAATATTCGTACAAAAATGTAATTATGTATTACAAACACGAAAAAATTATCAGTTGTTCCCCCTTACAACAATGTAAGTTTCTGTTTCCTTTAAATTAATATTTTGAAGTGTTTAATCCCTGCACTGAGGGAAAAAATCGTCGTCAAATCAAAAATTTTCGCACTCATTTTTAAAATTCTCAAATTTTTGAAAGAAATTTTAATAATGAAATGAAATTTTATAAAATTAAATATGTTTCGGTCTTGATTTTAAAAGCATATTTTTTGAATTAAATATAAAAAAAACTCCTTTTTATTTCATAATGCTGCCATGATGAAAATAATCATTTTGATTGTAAACAATAGCAAAATGAGTTTTCAACAACTTTAAAAACGACGCCTCATAAATGACGCAATTATTTTAGAAAAGTTTCGTGACTTACATAAGTGAAAACGTTTCAATTTCCATAAAAATTAAATAAACGAAAAATAATAAATATTTTCTTAAAGTAAAACAATGAACTAAATTTTTGTAATAAGTGACAAAAGTCAAAAGTAAATACATATGTACTGACATAAATAAAAAAACGGTGTGGAAATTAATGTGGAGTTTGCGGAAATTAATGTGGAGTTTGTGGAAATTAATGTGGTGTACCTATAATCCAGAAGAAAATTAACATTTTATGACAGCAATCCCGGAATTTTTGTGTTATTTGATGTCTATTTTATCGTCGGTGCTCTGACAAAAACACCTACGTGTATTTCTTGAAGAGACTGACTAAATTAGCACAAATTGTGAACTTTTGCGTTGAGTTTTAAGGTAATCTTAATGGAAAAAGTAGATTTGCAATATTATTTAAATATAAACGTAAGAGGTGTAACTTTAAAACAACGCGAAATGACAAAATTAATCTAATTCGTAGACGTCTTCAACAATTTTTGAAAATCACATGGGTGTTTTCGTCAGAGCAGCGACGATATATTATTTTATTTCTATATTTCTGTGGTAAAGAAAAATAAATAAAATTTGTATATAAATATAAAAAATTCCAATTGTTTTATTTACATTGAAAATTTTAGGAAACAGAAAGAAAATTATATAAATAATTTTTAATATTTAATTTGATTATGTGCACTTTTGATTTGAACATAAAACATTCTCAAATCAACGTTGTTTCAGTTCATTTTTAAAATTTTGTTTGTTACTGAAGCCATATTAAAAGTGTCGATAAACATTTTCAATTTGAGAAAAAACAAAGTTTGTTGACTTTTGTCACTGTTTTATTTTTAATTTGAGATTGTTTTTGCTTGATTTGATAATTTTTTTTTCTTAGTGTGAGGGAAATTGATTGGTCTTACAGGAAAAATTGATCATAAAAACCTCTCCCATGACTTATTCCACACCCAAAAAATTTCCCAGTTACTGGCTACTATTTTTTCAACTAAGTCCCAGTTAAAATACACCTAACTGAGCCCCAGTTGTTTTGATTCAGTTATTTATAACTAACTTTCTATTGAATTTTAAATTCAACTGAACAGGCAGTTACTGGCAACAAATTTATAGTTAAAAGTGAGACTATTTTGAAAAATAGTAGGAAATAACTGGTAAAAATTGCTAATGGAAACTTTTTTTTATAATTATTTGAAGTAAAAGATCTTTTTTACAATTTAACACTAATTATTTAATGCAATATAAAAAATGATGCCATAATTACATTAAATTAATTTTTTTAAAAATATATGTAGATTTAGCTAGCATGTCTTCTTTCAGTTGTCCTTTTCTTCTTGAATTGCCTTCTTGCAAATATTTACTTCTTCCTTCCAGACCTGAAAATATATTTTTTTATTAGGTTTGAGCAAAAGAAACATTAAAATATTTATTTAAAACTTACCATGTGTAAGATTATGTGATTTGCCACTTGTTGTTAATCTACTTGTTGTAGTAATGAGAGAAAACCCGTCTCAGTAGGCTATGTTTCTACTTTATGTAGCTTGTCGACATGGTTGTCGTTGATTGTGGTGAGAACTCGTTCAATAGATAATATCGGGCGTGCCGGCAAGTTGCTCGAAGACAAAATATCAGAAGTGGGATAGTTTTTAAAAATTTATAAGAAAATAACATTTTAAATTAATTTGAATCAGTTTTTGTACAAACAAAAGGAAAAGCAACAGAATTTGTGTTATAAAAAAAAAAAGAGAAAAAAAACCAAGGAAAAAAAGAACAAAAACGTAAACAATACAATTTGTGTAAAGAAAAAGCTGTAGAATTTGATTATAAAATGTCGCAAGAAAAGCATTTGGTTGAACTGGAGGATACTTCTGAATCGACGGCAAGTGATGATGTTCCAATTATTCCAAGTGGATCCGGAGCGTTATTATGTGGCATCGAAGAGTGTAAACGTTTGATTCCTGCATTTAATCCTTCTCTGACTAATTCCATATCTGCTTCTGATTGGGTTGCTAATGTGGACCGTGTAAAGAATATATTTAAATGGGATGATAACACAACAATTTTTTATGCTGCGTTGCGGTTGGAGGAAGCAGCTTCATCTTGGTTTTCGTCGATTAAGGAAAAAGATTTCACATGGAAGGACTTCAAGAAACTGCTCAAAACTGCTTTCCCGAATGTTAAAGATGAATCGGATGTTTATTTGAAATTGATGTGCCGTATAAAAGGGGCAAACGAGAGTCTTGAAAAGTATTTTTATGATGTGTTGGCTCTTGCCAGAAGTGCCGGATTTAGTGATGAATGTGCTAAAAATTATATTGTTTCGGGTCTAAATGATAAACAATTGATTAATGCGGTTACAGGGTATATACCTCAGTGTACATCATTACAGGATTTGTTGCGCCAAATTAAGGCACATTTGATTATTATGGAGCAACAACGCAATCGTGAATTATTTTTGGGTAAAAGTTACACTCCCTCTACTCGATGGGATCGCAATCCGTCTCGACTAGTACAGAATTCAAGACCTAATATTTCCTGTTATAACTGTCACGAAATGGGACACTTTTCAAGAGATTGTAAGAAACCACGTAAACGACATGAAAGAGCACCTCAGAATTATTTGCCTCCGAAAGTTGCTCGTGTATCCTTTAATAGAAGCAGCGATTTGACACAGAATGCCTCGGTTGATGGAGAGCATGTTAAGGTTTTTTGTGATCTTGGTAGTGAATGTTCTACAATTAAAATTGATTTGGTGGAGAAGTTTGGATGGAATTTCGACAAATGTAATACTAAACTAATTGGATTTGGAGGTAAGGAAGTTTACGCTGTTGGTAAAATCGTCAAGACTGTGAAAATTCAGAGTGTGACCCTGCCAACAGACATATTAGTGGTTGGTAACGGGGACCAGGAATGTGATATGATTATTGGACAAAATTTTTTAGATCACGAGGGTGTAAAAATCATTAGAGAAAATGGAGTATTGACGGTTTTATGGTCAGAAGGGAATTCGGATTGACTAGATAATAAGAATCCCAGTAATCGTACAAATAGTTGTAATAATATTGACATTCAAAATCGGTCGTTAGAATTTTCGTCGTTAAAAATTGGAAATGAATTAAATGAAGAAGAGAAATTAAAATTTTTTAGTGTTATTGATAAATATAAAAACTGTTTCGCGGAGGATTTATCACATTTGGGTAAAACAAATGCAATTGAAATGAACATTTTACTTAAGGATTACAACAAAATTATAAATCAGAAGCCAAATCGGGTACCATACCATTTACGGGAAAAATTGGAAAGTATTGTTTCCGAACTTTTAAAATTTAATATAATAGAACATTCGACTTCCGCGTTTGCGAGTAGAGCTCATTTAGTGCCTAAGAAAGATGGGGAATTTCGCATGGTTGTCGATTATCGTGAACTGAACAGGATAACTGTACGCGAAGTGTTTCCGATGGCGAATATTGAGGAAAGTATTAACAACATACGTGATAATAAACTTTTTATTGTTCTCGATATGATGAACGGCTATCATCAAGTTCCGATTAACGAATCGTGTAGACATTTAACTGGTTTTGTCACACCTAGTGGACATTATCAATATAGGAGAATGCCATTTGGCTTGACTAATGCACCTGCGGTTTTTATGCGCTTGGTAGATCATCTGATAAGGAATACGGAGAATAGGAATATAATAGCATATATGGATGATATTGTGTTGTTTGGCAAGGACTTTGATGAACTTTTAAGTATATTTGAATCGTTTTTAATTGTGTGTCAAGATATGGGAGTAACTTTTAAATTAAAAAAATGCGAATTTTTTATGAACCATATAACGTATCTGGGCCATGTTATTACTGATAAAGGGATATGCCCCGGCGAAGTAAAAACACAAGCTATAATGAATTACCAAAGACCAACAAACGTGCGTGAGGTGAAGCAATTTTTGGGCCTTACTGGATATTTTAGAAAATTTGTGGAGAATTATGCTAAAATTGCGTTTCCTTTAAATCAACTATTGAAGAACAATGCATCTTTTGTATGGCGTCAAGAGGAAGAAAACGCTTTTCAAGTTTTAAAACAGAGAATGTCTGACAGTCCTATTTTGGCTATTTATGATCCTGGTCAACATCACGAACTACATACCGATGCATGTCAATCTGGATTGGCTGGTGTTTTAATACAGGTATGTCCATTGGGACAGAAACGTCCTGTAGCGTATTTTAGTAGACAAACCAGTAGTCTTGAACAAAAATATCACAGTTATGAGTTGGAAACACTTGCTGTTGTGGAAAGCATGGAACGTTTTCGGTTTTATCTACTGGGGAAACATTTTAAGGTTTTAACAGATTGTAACTCACTCAAGGAGACTGCTAATAAGCAAAACATTATTCCCCGAATTGCTCGATGGTGGCTTAAAATACAGGAGTTTGATTTCGAATGCGTGCATAAACCAGGTATTCATATGTCACATGCTGATGCTTTAAGCCGAAACCCAAGTGAAGACGCATGTGAACCGGATGTAGCTGGATGTGATATGCTTATGATAGGTATGAATGAACCGGATTGGATAGCTACTTTACAACGTCAGGATAGTTCCATTCAAGAAATAATTGAGAAACTTAACCAAGGTAGTGATGATAATGTACGGAAGGGTCTGGAAAAGGAATACGTTTTGAAAAGTAATAGATTATTTAAAAAGACGGAAGATGGGATACGTTTCGTTGTGCCAAGTGGACTAAGATGGAGAGTAATTAAGTCTGCACATGATGATGTTGGTCATAATGGTTTTGAGAGAACGTTGAATCGGGTAAGAAAAATGTATTGGTTCCCAAAGATGAGGAAGATTGTTTTTAAATATTTAAATTCGTGCATTCAATGTTTGTATAACCAAAGGGCTAAAGATGAAACAAATTTTAATATATATCCCATTGAAAAACGTGCGGTTCCTTTTCATACGGTGCATATTGACCATGTGGGGCCATTCCCGAAATCCAGGAAGGGGAATCAATATATATTGGGAATCATTGATTCGTATACAAAATTTATAATATTGCGACCTGTACGTAACACTACCGCTAAGGCTGTTGTTCAAGCACTTTTGGATATATCTCAGTTTGTGGGTATTCCGGCTCAAATTATAAGCGATCGTGGTACATCTTTCACATCTAATATATTTAAATCGTTTTGCGCGGAAAATGGTATTAAACATATTCTCACTGCTGTTAGAACTCCTAGGGCAAATGGTCAAATTGAACGGTATTTTCGAACTGTAAATACAGCATTGAGTAGTATGACAAAAGATGATGATGGTCGCGATTGGGATCAGCACACGTTGGCTATTCAGTGGGGAATTAATAGTATTGAACATAGGGTCACAGGTCAAACTCCCCAACGCTTGCTATTTACTTTCACTCCTCGGAACTATTTGGGAAATCAGTTAAGCGTAGATCTGCATGAAGATATTGAAGATGAAGAGGAAGATATACCATTGGATAAACTAAAGGAAATAGTTAAACGTCGTATTGATATTGAAGGAAAAAAGGTGGCGGAAAAGTTTAATGAAAAACATCGGTTACCGAAAAAGTATTCTGAAGATGACTTGGTGTTAATTAAAGCTGAACATGCAGCGACCGGTCAATCGAGAAAATTATTAGCCAGATTTAAGGGACCTTATGTAGTTAAAAAGGTATTAGGTAATGACCGTTATTTAATAACGGATACGTCTACTTCACAAGTTAACCAGAGAAAATTTGAATCTGTTCAAGCTGCAGATAAAATGAAACCGTGGTGTAGTCTTTTTGATTTTATGGAAGCTCAAGAGAAAGGGGAGGAGGTGCTTACATCGGATGACGAAATTGGCGAAGATGTACAAATATTGTAAATTAGTATTATTATTTTTATTATTTTAATAAATGTATGAAATATGTGATTCGAACGGATTTTTTTTATTTGGAAGAGGATTGTAGTAGAGGTTCCGTGGTGACCGTGAATTCCGACGTTGAGCGATTTGCTGGTTGGTTCCGTGGTGAGTGTGATTTCCCACGTTGAGCGATTTGTTGGGTGGTTCCGTGGGGAATGTGATTTCTCACGTTGAGCGATTTGTAGATTGGTTCTGTGGTGATTGGGAAGTACCACGGGGAATGGGAATTCAAATGTAGAGTGTGTGACTGAGTATTGTCATGGTGAGGGTGATTTCCTATGGCGCGAGAAGTGGTTGGTTCTGTGGTTGAGGTGAACGCCTACGAGAACTGTGGCTCGAGATGTTTAATTTTGCGTTGGAATATGTCGGTTAGTATTATCACTGGGGACAGTGAACATACAGGATGGCCGAGTTGTAAGATTATGTGATTTGCCACTTGTTGTTAATCTACTTGTTGTAGTAATGAGAGAAAACCCGTCTCAGTAGGCTATGTTTCTACTTTATGTAGCTTGTCGACATGGTTGTCGTTGATTGTGGTGAGAACTCGTTCAATAGATAATATCGGGCGTGCCGGCAAGTTACTCGAAGACAAAACATGGATCAATATTAAGATTTGCGTTTCTTTTGTTTATTTTTTAACAAACGAACTTTGTGTATGTATGTTTTTAATTTTTTGACAATTAAATAAAATTTTTGTGTAGAGGGTAACTGAGAATTTCGGTTTTAATTAACGAAACTCATAGTTATTTATAATTAACTCAGTTATTTTAAATTTATTTCAAATTAACTGGGAATTTTCGTAACTATATAACTGGGAAATTTTTTCGGTGCACGCATACTGGTCATGGAATACTAGTTCTAAGACCAGTAAAAATGTGTCCGGAGATCTGAAAGATCAGTTCGACACAAGTCCTGGAACATATAACAAGGTGTTAATTATTGACAGGTCCTTTTTGTACAAAAAAACACTATGCCCGGTCCTCGACTGGTCACTTTTCCCGCATAGATGATTTTACTTTCAAAAGTTATAAGTTGTGTGTAAAAAATACTAAAAAATATTTAAAAAAAAATTTGTTGGCCCTTTTCACCCTATTTTGGCCCTTTTTAGCCTTCAACTTGGCACTAATTGAAAATTCTCAAATACCAACACTGGTGTGAACTCCATATTAGTCGGTAAAATTTTTAGCATTATGTTAATGCAGTTTTTAATTTTACTTATTTTTACTTTAGTAATCAAAGGGTGTTTGTCGGCCAATTTTTACAACAACAAGCGTTCCGACTTTTAACAAGTGAAAATAATTTGAGCAGCACACTTCCTATTCTGTTTTGTTATTTTCATTTACACAATAAAAACTGCGACAGTGTTAGTGTTTTTTCTGCGATTCTTCTTTAAGTGTAACACCCGTTCTAGATTAGCAAGTGGGAATTTACACACAGACTTTTTTCCTTGATTTTTTTTCAATTCCCTTTTGAAATTTCTTCGTTCTCTTCTCTTATTTTACTTCTTTTGCCCACAAACTCGAATGCAGTAGCAGACATGCAAGGAAAAAAGTCCGTGTGTAAATCCCCACCAACCAACAAAGCAACCATAGAGGGTGTTCAGTGTTACATTTGACGTTTACAAACGCCAAACTCGATAGTAAGCAATGGTTAGCAATTCCATATAGACACTTGATTGCTAGCAATCTATAGTAGAACAGGCGCTCTACCACACCCAAAAAATTTTGTAGTTGATTACAACTTAAATATCAACTATTTTGTAGGTGAATTACCACCAACTACAATTTAGTTGATTTTCTTAAGTTGCTGATAACTACAAATAAACCAAAATAAAAAATCAACTACATTAGTCGTTACTAATACCAATGTTTAGTTGATTTCAACTTATATTTGACATATTTAAAAAAAAATAGCTGAAAACAACTACATAAACAGTTGAAAACAACATAAAATAGCTAAATCTAACGACCAAATTAATTTTTTAAATTTTAACTACCTTTTTAGTTAATGATAATTACTAAATTGTTGAATTATAGTTGATTGCTAATTAGAATAAGGTAAAAATTTTGATTTTATTTAAAAAAAAATAGCAATTTGGAAGTTTTCGCTGATTTTATTTAAGTTAACCTTTAACTTACGAGGTGGTGGTAAATTTTACCCCAGAGCTGTTTTAATTTAATTTTCTAAGTATCTTCTCATACCGTAATCGTTATTATTCAGTTGAATTTTGAACAAAAAAATGTTGAATTTTATTTTAAATCAACAAAAAATAATAAAAAAAAAAGTTTTATTATATTTTTTTAGTGCAATTTTAGGGGGTACAATTTCACCTCGTTAGTTAAAGGTTAATCAAAAGTCTTATTACAGTAATTCAGAATTTGAGAGTTTTTCTACTAGAAAAACTTTCAAAAAAAAATTCTCAAGAAAAATTCTCAGATTCTGAGACACTTTTTCTAAGAATTTTTCTATAGAAAAAATGTCTCAGAATCTGAGGATTTTTCTATAGAAAAAATGTCTCAGAATCTGAGAATTTTTCTATAGAAAAAATGTCTCAGAATTTGAAAATTTTTCTATAGAAAAAATGTCTCAGAATCTGAGAAATTTTCTATAGAAAAAATGTCTCAGAATCTGAGAATTTTTCTATAGAAAAAATGTCTCAGAATCTGAGAATTTTTCTATAGAAAAATGTCTCAGAATCTGAGAATTTTTCTATAGAAAAAATGTCTCAGAATCTGAGAATTTTTCTATAGAAAAAATGTCTCAGAATCTGAGAATTTTTCTATAGAAAAAATGTCTCAGAATCTGAGAATTTTTCTATAGAAAAAATGTCTCAGAATCTGAGAATTTTTCTATAGAAAAAATGTCTCAGAATCTGAGAATTTTTCTATAGAAAAAATGTCTCAGAATCTGAGAATTTTTCTATAGAAAAAATGTCTCAAAATCTGAGAATTTTTCTATTGAAAAAATGTCTCAGAATCTGAGAATTTTTCTATAGAAAAAATGTCTCAGAATCTGAGAATTTTTCAATAGAAAAAATGTCTCAGAATCTGAGAATTTTTCTATAGAAAAAATGTCTCAGAATCTGAGAATTTTTCTATAAGAAAAAATGTCTCAGAATCTGAGAATTTTTCAATTGAAAAAATATCTCAGAATCAGAGAATTTTTCTATAGAACAAATGTCTCAGAATCTGAGTTTTTCTATAGAAAAAAAATGTTTCAGGATCTGAGAATTTTCTATAGAAAAAATGTCCCAGAACCTGAGAATTTTCTATAGAAAAAATATCCCAGAATCTGAGAATTTTCTATTGAAAAAATGTCCCAGAATCTGAGAATTTTTCTATAGAAAAAATGTCTCAGAATCTGAGAATTTTTCTATAAAAAAATGTTTCAGAATGCGATAATTTTTTTATAGAAAAAATATATCTCAGAATCTGAGAAAAAATGTCTTAGAATTGGAAAACTTTTCTATGTAAAAAAATTTTAGAATCTGTTAACATTCTACATAGAAAAATTATCAGATTTTGACTTATTGTTCATTCGAAATAATTTTACAATCTGTGCTTTTTTTGTAGACAAATTATTGGATTCTGCGACATTTGATCTATAGAAAGAATTTCTGAAGTTCCAAGATTTTACTAAAATGGATTAAAAATCTTGAAGCGGCAAATTATCTGGTTAATAAACAAAAGTCCACTGAATTTTTCTCTGCCCCCGATCTACAGAATTTTTCGCTTCCAATTTTTCTTTGTTGCTGCTTTGAGTCTTCCGAGATTCATCTGTATTCGCCATATTTCTGTAAACAAACACCTTCAATAATTTATTTAACATATTACGCATTTAGAACTTACCAGTTATATCGTGAAACATCTAGATTGTTTGACTTTGCAAATTTGTTTAATAATACAAAAATTACATACATAAAATTTAAAAGGAATTAATCTTCGTTTGGCAGTTTTTTTTTAATTTCTGATTGTCAATATCAAATGAAAAGAAAATTAAAAAACAGGGTAACTAAAAATAATTATTTTTAACGAAGTTAATAGTTGGTAGCGATTACAATCAGTGCTGCCAGGCTTTTTTTGTGAAAAATCGTCAAAATTAGGAAAAAAAACGTCAAAATCGTCAAAAGTTGGAGAAAAAATCGTCAAAAAATCGTCACACTAAAAAATGTTAAAAAACTGTACAAAATTCATTTTTTAAATTACTTAAAATTAGAAACATACAATTAAATTATTTCTACCTACTTTTATTTAATGAATTTTTAAAATTTGCACACACAAAATATTTTTTAGATAAAAATTAATAAATTTACTTTCTTAAAAAGTGAAAAAATAGCTGAAAATCATTAGAGTTTTCATTTGTTTGTTCATTTGTTTCAACAAACAGCAACATTTTTCTCAAAAAGAAATTTTTTTTGGAGCTAAAACTGAGCCTTTCAAAAAGAGGGCTCTTTTCTTTTTTCAACCGCTTTCATACAAAAGTTTTACATATTTGTTACATTTTTATTTTTTTTTTAAACAAAAAAAAAAACAAAGATTTCTCAGTTAAAAATGAAATTAAAAAAAAATATATATACAAAAATCTTTAAAAATTAAAAGAATATTCATTTTTTTTTTCACACTGAACAAAAATAAATGTCTTTACAAATTAAATGTTAATGAACGTTTTTATTTTTATGATGTTATTTCTGAAACAACTCACAAAAGCTGTCATCAATGACTTTTTTTCGGTTAACAAATTTTTATATGTTTGTAAAATCAAGAAAGTTGCAGATTTTCAATGTTTGTGAAAGAAAAGTGGAGTTACAAAAAAATCGTCAAAATGTATGGGAAGCAAATCCAAAAATCGTCAATCGTCATTTTGCGAAATTTCAATAAAAAATCGTCAAAATGACGAAAAATCGTCACTTCTGGCAGCACTGATTACAATAGTTATTTGAAATTATTTTTATTTCAACTATACACGCAAAAAAAAACTTGTGTCGGAGTGAGCAAAAATCTGGCATAATTTTACCAAAAATATGCTAAAACTACAACCGACGAAGTAGTTTTCGTAATTTAGCCAAAACACTTATGTAAAAAATTTTGAAGAAAATGCTAATGCTATTTAAGCAAAAACTTGGTAAAATATACCAAAAGAGATATGGTGAAATATTCCAAAATTATTAGAAAAGATGACTAAAAATAATGCTAAAAATTACCACATTTATGCTAAAATAAATTTTCAATAAATTTTTGTAAAAATTTGTATATTTGTTGAATTTAAAATATTTACAGAATAAATCCATATTAATGTAATAAATGTTGTGTAGGATTTAATTTACCACCGACCAACTGACCCTTTTTGTACAATTTTCTCGAGTGACTGCTGCCTACGCTTCTTCTTGAAGTAAAGGATCCGCTATAGCTTCACGAATTTATTTAAAAGCATCCTGTAAAAATAGAAAATTATTACAAAACATATATTTTTAATTTAAAAAATTGATTAACCCCATTGGTCTCTTGGTAAGGAGGAACACTTACTTTGTCATTCCATTTGTAACTCAAAACAGGTATGGACTCCCTTGGCTTTGGGTTTTTAGGTTTTAATTTTATACCTAAAGGCAGGATTGGTGTCCACGCTCTTTATTGTAGTGAAGGATTCGCCATAGCTTCAAAAATTTATTTAGCAGTACCCTGTAAAAATAGAAAATTATTACCAAACACTAATTTTTATAAGGGTTCAAGTTGAAAAAATGCAGAAGAAAAATTGAATTTCTAAAAATTATAGACATTTCTGGTATTTCCCATACCGGTTTCAAACACTAAAAATCTATTAAACCTTATTGGTGTCTTCGGAATGCGGGTATACTCACTTTATCATTCCATTTGTTATTCATCGAAACATACGTCTGGGACTCCATTGGTTTTTCTTAATGAATGGTGTTTTAAGTGATGAAAGCAAAATTAACTTTAACATTCTTTTATCTTGCATTTATTTATATTTTAGAAAACTAATTATTTATTTTTATTTATTAATTTATTTTTATTTTATTTATCAATTTCCTTTTTACGTTTTTATAACACAAAAAATAAACAAACAACGCACACAAAAAAAATGAAAATGGCGGTCTGTATTTGTTTTTTTGTTGTTTTCTTTCGATAAATTTTTGTGCAGGTAATTTGCGTTATTGTGGAAGCTACTTGGTTATTTTACATAAAAAATGAATTATGTTACTTTAACATCGACAAGCATAATATTAGCAAAAATTTGGTAAAAATTTTTTTTTGGTATGAAAAAAGTTTTACCAAGTAGGATTGCTCAATCTTACACAGATTTTTTTTTTGCGTGTAGAAATCCTTAACTACACAACTACAAAATTTTTTGGGTGCATCAATTGTATACCATCATTGTATACAACTGTCCGGATTAGCAATCACAGCCATTACTATCGATTGTGACGTATGATGGAAGTGATGATTGCTAATCTAGACCGGGTGTAACACATGTTCTACACGTACCAGAAATGCATAGATTTTTCTGTTAACAAATGTCACTTGATCTTTTGTTAATGTATTTACATCGATTTAATTTAAATAATACTGTAGACATTACTTTTTGATTGATCTCTAACATAATTGTTAAGGGAAAATGCTTAACAATTATGTCTACGATGCGTTAACATAAAATAACTGACGTTTGTTAACAGAAAAATCTGTGCTTTTCTGGTACGTGTAGAACTTGTGTAAAGGTACATACCACAGTACAGACTAGTATGCAAACAATGGTGCTAATTTCGTACTTTCCAATATGGTGGCATGATTTTTAGTACAGAATTATCATCGCTGCCTAGTGTATGTGTGCCTGTACGTGTGAGCTTTTGTGTATGTGTTTATGTTGTTTGTTTACGTTTTGTATGAAACGTCAAAAGTTACACCGTGTGCTGTCACTAATACTTACACACATCAAATGCACCTCTGTGAACCTACTACTCATGTACTGTGGTACATACAGACGACGCAATATTATGTACAATATCTAATTATATTGATCGTGTGTGCGTTAGATTGACGATTGTACAATGGTCAATCTAACCCACACACGATCAATATAATTGCATATTGTACATAATATTGCGTCGTCTGTAGGTACCTTAAGAATGTGTTAGTGAAATTTGTCTCCAAACTACGAAAATGAACACTGTTGCCAACTATTTTAACCAAAAACCTCAAAATTTCACTAAAAAAGCGCTAGAAACCGCCAAAAATAAATTTAAAATTCTCCCGCTAAATTACGAAAAAAAAGCGCTAAAACCCGAAAAACTTGGCATTCTTGATTGACAAAAAAGCAAAATTTAAAAAAACCTCCAAATTATTTTTTCTACGAAAATTTACTTTTCACTAAAAACGCGCAAGAAACCGCCGAAAAAAATTTAGCGGGAAAATATAAAATTCTACCGCTAAGTTACAAAAAAACCGCTAAAACTCGACAAACTTGGTGTTTTCGATTGAAAAAAAAAAAGAAAAATTGAAAAAAAAACCTCTAAATTTTTCCCACTAAATCCAAACAAAAAGCGCTAGATTTTCCCGCTAAAACACAGTTCCCGCTAAAACCAATTTTCCCCCGCTAAATCCAAACAAAAAGCGCTAGATTTAGCGGGAAAACCTCCAACTTGGCAACAGTGGTAGAAACTTTGATCGGTTATGAAAAGCTTGGCAGCTCTACTCATAGTGACATAGTAATCCATCGACCGTTTTGTAGATCTGGCATCACCAAAGATAATTCGAAAATTCTGGCAATGCCAAACTAAAGTTCAAACGCAAAGCAAAGAGAGACAAAAAACAATCTGCATTCTCACTGTAAAACTTGTATCTTCCATCTCGCTCACATTTCGATTTGTGATAAAATTTCGTAAACAATACCATATGGTTTTTGTTTACTACTTTTTCAAACGCCATTTGTTGGACTACTCTATGACTCTGGCTCTACTCACAATTTTTTGACATTCCTTTTTATTTAAATATTCATAATATTTGGCACATGGAGTAAAAAAAAAAATTATTGTTAAAAAGTTTAAATTTTTCCGAATATGGGTGTTAGAGGATTAACAGGCTTCATAGCTAAAAATGCAGAATTATACTTAACACCATACGAATTACATGATTGTAATCTAGTTATTGATGGTGATAATTTATCATGTAATCTTTACAAAGATGTCACCGGCAGCTATTCAGCATTTGGTGGTGACTATGATGATTTCTATAGGGCAGTTGTAAACTTCTTTGTAGTCCTGGCCGAATGTAATATCAAGGCGTACGTCTTAATGGATGGTGGGTACGAGCAACGTAAATTACGTACAGTGGGTAAACGTATGAGAGGAAAAATATCCGTTATTAAACGTTTAACTCCTTGTGCCTCCATAACAGTATTTCCGATAATGATGAAAGAAGTTTTTGTGGATGCTGTAAAGGATTGTGGTGTTCCCATAATGCGTTGTGTATTTGAAGCAGACGATGAACTAGCGGCATTGGGACGCAAACTGAAGTGTCCAGTTTTAAGTTATGATTCTGATTTTTATATTCACAATGTACGTTATATACCACTTATTACCCTAACGGTAAAGGCACATACAAAAGTTTATAAAAAGGAGCAAATAAATCAAAATCCCGATGAAGTTACTAGGAAACTACGAAAAAATGAAGCTAAAAAGGTAGATAAACGTACTCGTGGCAATCGTATTATGGATGGAATAGTTGTGGATAATAAAGAAAAAACTGGTCGTGGAAAATCTTACAAATATTTAGACTGTTGCATGTATCGTATAGAGAATCTAATAGCACGAGGATCTTTAAGTAAGGAAAAACTACCATTATTTGCTGCCATGTTGGGCAACGATTACATATCCCGGTCTTGTTTTAAAAACTTTTTTCAAACCGGTATGGGTAAAGTGGGTAGAAGTCGTAAAACGAAACAGCAACAGCGAAGAATAAGAGTCATACTTAAGTGGTTGAAAACCGAAACAGCCGAATCGGCTTTGCAGAAAATTATGACAAGATTGCAAACGGTAAGAGGAATATTATATACAAACTTTTTTAAATAATAATTCACTGATTTTAAAATGCTTTTCATAATATTAAATTCTCAGGTTCTGAGACATTTTTCATTCATAATAATTCAGAGATAATTCAGAGATTATTCTGAAATTAAGTAAACATTTTAATTCGTAATTCTTAATCAAACTTCGATCGGATTTTGCCACCTGAAGCCGAAGTAAAGACTTTCTTTACGAAAAATGTCTCAGAATCTGATACTTTTTCTATAATCCAATCCAAATCCAATAATCAGTTTTTATTTATTTTTCCAATTTAATTACACATCATTTTTAATAATTTAAACCTAAACGAGAACTAGTAACAATGACCGTCGTCCGTTGTAGCGAAATTGACCAAGGGTTTTTGTGGGAATCGAACCCACGACCCCCTGTTTCATAGGCTAGCACGCTACCAACTAACCTACAGGGGCCCCCTACTTTTTCTATATAAAAAAAAATGTTTTAGAATCTGCGACTTTTTCAATACGAAAAATGTCTAAGAATCTTTGACTTTTTCTATACGAAAAATGTCTCAGAATCTGAGACTTTCTATACGAAAAAATTCTCAGAATCTGCGACTTTTCCTATCTCAAAATCTGTGACTTTTTCTATACGAAAAATATCTCAGAATTTTTTCAGAAATTCAGATTTTTTTTTAATTAAAAAGAATTGTTTTTAATAATATATATTGCAGAAAAAAAAAAATAATAATAACCAGGGACAGGATCTTCATGCACTAAAAAACTATATTTTAGGCGCCTAAAATATGCATTAAAAAACCTAAAAATATGCACTAAAAATTTGCTTCAAACTACGAAAATGAACAAAACAAGGGCGAAGTGTGATTCTCCAAAAAATTTCGATTCGCTGTAAATTTGTAAATCTCTACAACTGCATCTCTTTCTTATACTCTTTGCCAAAAATATGCGTTTATAGCGAAATAATATCAAAATATGCAAAAAAATGAACTAACGAATCAATGCCATTGTAAAGTAATTTCGCTGATTCGCAAAGATATTTGGTTAATGCTATTATAGGACTAACGAGAAAAAACATGTATTTGAATGAAACCATAGAGTAAAAAAGATAAGAGGTATTACGGGCGAAACCCCACTCTTTTTAAGAACTCTTATTATCTCCGGGAAGAAACCCAGAATACATTTCAAAAGGAAATCGAAGAAAAAAGAGAAACCCTAAATACATTTCAAAAAGAAACAAAGAAAACAAGTAAGACAGTTATAGTCGGTCAAGACCGACCATATGATGCCCTACACCGGTGTTTTCCGGAAAATGGGTCCCAAGTCCAAACATGGACCGATTGGATCAGTCTTTTGTTAGATCTTTATTTAATGTAGAAAACACAGATCAAATTTTAGTGGAATTGGTTTATTTGATTTAACTGAATATCGGTCGAAATTTTTTTATGCGGGACTAACAAGGGAAGTCTCCCTAGTGTCACCAGCGGATCTTCATGAAATTAGGATATGTTGTTAAGAACGAAAATTAATTCGAAAAAAATTTTTTTTAGCGGTCCAAATTCATTTTTAAGGGGCGTCGATTTGTATGAGGGGAAATTGACCTTGTTCAGTTTTTTACGATTTCCGCCTATTTAAACAAAATTAATATTTGCATGTGTGGTATCAGATTAAAGGTATTAAAAATACCTATCTCGTGGTGCTACCAATGGGCCAAAGAAGTTAATATTTTTCGACTTATTAACAAAAATGTCCTAAAATTTTGGTATTGTACTCAATATGACGAAAAGATGTGCATGTTTGGACACGTTCTTAGCACACGTATATAGGTTTTCCAAAGAGCTTTCATTTGGTATGTAACATGACTAGGTTTCTTTGCATAATATAGGAGATAATCGAAAAAAAATGAAAAATGGCCTTGTCTTCCCCCCTCCTTTTTACCCCCTAAATATGAATTTGTGCCGCTAAAAAAAATACGTGTCCCTTTATTTTTTCTTATCTACAAAATAGAACCAATTCCATAAAGATCCGCGGGTGACACTAGGGAGACTTCCCTTGTAAGTCCAAAAATGGTCCAATTATATTCCGATTTGATAAGGTTACTAAAGTACACGTTTAACAACAAAAAATAAAATTTTTATCATATATTTACATTTTTATGAATTTTGAGGGAATTATGTGAAAATCGGGAGGGTGGTTTGTATGGGGACTACAAAAAGGACTGACCCGATTCCTTTGCAATTTGAAATGATGATTCGTGCACACAAAATTAGATTATCTGTTAAATTTCAAAACGATATCTATTATAATACGGTTGTTAGAGTCATTTAAGCCTAATCCAAAGGGGGAATTTGTATGGTGGCTTGGTCTTAACATTGACCGATTTTCTCAAATTTCAATAGGCTTCGTTCTTGGGCCAAAGATGCTTAAGTTTCAAATTTCAAGTCAATTGATTAAAAATTGCGACCTGTATCGTGCTTAAACCGATAGATGGACAGACGGACGGACATCCCAAAATCGACTCAAAAAGTAATTCTGAGTCGATCGGTATACTTGAAGGTAGGCCTAGGACCATTATTTCGGGTAGTTACAAACATCAGCACAAACTCATTATACCCTGTACCACAGAGTGGTGTAGGGTATAAGAACGAATGCATTTAAAAGGTAAATGAAAAGAAAATAAAACAATTTTATCTATTCTATTATTTAAAAGAGTCCGCCTTGAGATAATTGTAGTTCGAAATTTGGTTTTCTCCAAGGTTTCTCTAATGGTACCTCTGTTCTTTTTTACTATATGATGAAACTCCTCTTCGTAATAGAACCTCTTATAATTACACAGCGATACAAAATCTAACTTTCTGAATCGAAATGGGACGAAACCAAAAGCAAATGAAACGCTAGATTATTTTTTACACGCATTTAAAGTTGGTGATTTTAAAGCATTTAAAGTTTTTGTGTACTAAACATGGCCTACTTTATGCTCCCCTACTGGTGCCTTTATTGGACATGTGGGGTCCAGCGTCCAAATTAAAGTTTGAAATTACGTTAGCTATAACCGGTATAAATTTCGTTGTAATCGATTCCGAACCTTACTGAATATCCAAACTATTAAAAATTATTCACTGTGCCTCGTTGCGTATGATTGTATAATTATAACACCGTCCGAAAAAAATGAAAAAAGTCGTTAGACACGAACTGGATAATATACGTTTAAAGTAGAGACTAAATGTAGTAAAACTGCATTTACAGTTTTTCCTTTCGTGATCCTGTTTCCTTGTAAAAGGACTTCAAAGTTTTAGAGGATTAAATTTTATAAAATATTTTTTTAATATTTGTACTTGTCCTAGGATGCAACTAGTGATAGCAAATGAAAGAAGAAGATCCCCCATAATTTTCCTATTTTATTATTTTTACATATCAGGAAAAGGGATGCAAGTTACGTTCTTTCAAAAATTTATCCTTCAATATCATTAAAATTTTCAACAAAATATTTTTATAAAGTTTTCAAATGACTTTATTCACATCCTTTTATCCTGATATGGTAAAATAAAAAAAAAAATGGAGATTAGGGAGATCCTCCTCTTTCATTTGCCAATCACCAGTGTTATTCTGGGACAAGTACAAATATTTCAAAAATATTTTACAAAATGTATCCTTTGAAACTTTGAAGTATTTTTAAAAGGAAATACTTGTAATAAAAGTTCAAATGCATATGCGTGTAAAAAAAATCTAGCGCTGAACTAAAAAAAATCCTTGAGTTTGAGTTTCATTTGCTTTTGTTTTCAGCCCATTCCGATTTTTGTTGTTGCACTGTGTTACCCAAAAATAACAGTTCTTTTCTATCTCCAAAAAAATATTTTTTTTGCAGATAACAAGTTTTTAATATTCTTTTCAAATTCTTAAAAACTTTCCGATTTTTTAATATATGTATGTATATTTTTTTCTATTCCCTAGAGTCAACGTGAGTCCTTAATGGCACAAGTGCAAGCTGCTACAAGTGGTTATTCGAATGAAAAATGTCGTTCGTATGATTTCTTTAACAGTTATTATGAAAATGTCTTTGAAGACTTTATACAATCTGAAGATGAGGAAGAAGATAATATAGATTCGGAAGAATATGAAGATGAAGATGATGATGATGAAGAAATTGAAAATGATGAAGAAATTGAAGAGGAAGATGACTCCAATGAGGAGGAGGAGGACGATGATGATGAAGAACTTGAAGAAGAAGACCAAGTTGAAAAATTAACAAGTAACGAATCTGAATCACATATCAACCATAAAATTTCTAATAAATTGGCAATCATAAATTCGGATAAAGAAAATATCGAAAATTCTGTAAATGATGAAGAAAATGATGAAGTCGACGAAAATGATGAAGATACCAGTGATATAATTTCTAAATTTCCTCAATGGTTTTTAGATAAATTGTATCCAGCCAATTTACCTAGATTTTTTGTGGACTTAATGCATTTACGCAAATATATAAATAATCCACAAATAGAACATTTCCCATTTAATGACTGTAGTGAAAAGTCTTTACCCATACTAACTTTAATATATTCTCTATTAAATAATGTTAAGGGTGAAGAGTTTAGACCGAAATTAAATGAAGATGGTACCACACGCCAGTTATTCTTTACCTATCTAACCAGAGTTACAAGGGTAACAAATATACGTTATGAACAAATAGTAATAGAAGAAAAACCGAAATTTGAATTTGTACCAGAAAATCCTAATCCTTTATTCCTTCGAACGGTATTTGAAAATAATATGCCTGAAATACAATCAGATGTTCTGTTTACTGAAATTGAAAAAATACCGGAAGACTTGAGAATTTATTTTTTGGCAATTGTATATTGGCTGCAAAAATCCCAACACTGTGATGTAGTTCATTTGCATTCTTTAATCGTATGTCTGGTGGTGCTAAGAACTATTGATTCTAAAATACCGGCCGAAAGAGATTTAAAGACATTTCAAAAAAGATTTGGTAAAATCATTAAAAAAGAACGTCAGGTACGTGATAAAGAAGATGCTGAGGGATCACAACGTTGTATAAAAGATGAAGTTAAATCTCTACCGATACCCGATCGTTTGCAATATATACCAAAATCAGATTGTTATTTAGTACAAAATGAATTACTAAAACATTTTCATATGCAGGACATATTTAAAAAGAAATATGATTTATATTCCAGTATCATACTACATGCATTTGGCGAATTTCAATCTATTGTCTTCCAATTACATGCTCTAAATGCTTTATTAGATTTTCCCTATAAACCACCGCATATGGGACAGTCATATTGTGGTGTATTTTTATATAATCTATATGATTTATTTAAAAATAGACTGGACATTGAATACTACATAAAAAATTTTATATTTAAAGATTCGCAAATGATGTTTGATTTTTATGTATATCTTTGGGAATGGTGCAAACCATATATACCTTCTTGGAAACAAGCCAAAGATGCGACAATAAATCCTATTATAAGTAAAAAAATATTAAAGAAAAAACGTCAATTGGCCAAAAAGAAATCTGAACAGGAAACGAAGACAGTTATTGTGGATCCAAATGCTGATATGTTAAGTAGTGGTGGTGGTGAAAATGAGGAAGAATTTGTGGATTTAAATAATAAATTTTATACATTTTTAAAAGTAAGTTAGAAATAAATTTATTTATACAACAACGATAATTCAAATAAAAAAAAATGATTTTCTATGTACGTATTTTGAAATCATCGACTTTCTATAGAACAAAACCTTTAATCATATTTTTATACCCTCCACTTATATAGAGGTGATAGAGGGTATATATAAGTTTGTCATTCCGTTTGTAACTCATCGAAATATTGGTATGGGACCCCATAAAGTATATATATTATAACAAAAAAAAAGTGATCGATTCTAAGGCATTCTAGCGATGTCCGTCTGTGGAAATGGTGATCACGTCCAAAGTATTAAATATATATGACTGAGACTTAGCAAATTTACTTGTTGTTGTCCTAAGTAGTTTGGTATTGCATTTGAGCGAAATCGGTTCAGCGGTTTGAAATTTATGAACTAAAATGTAAGAACACCTCGAAAATTTTGGTTTTTCTACATAACCTAAAAATACAAAATGCTTTAAATTAGCTGCTGGTTGGCATATGTGAACAGAATTGGACACAGAATGGAATTTTTACAAGTACAAACCATTTAAAAAAAAAAAAAATTCGCTGAATTTTTTTTTCACCAAAAAAATTTTTTTTTACCAAAAATTTTTTTCAAAAAATTTTTTTTTGTTGCAAATAGTCTTCTATTACATTGTGGAGGGTATCAATACATTCGGCAAAGCCGAATTAAACTTTTTTACTTGTTATACCCTACACCACTCTGTGGTACAGGATATACTGACTTTGTGCTGATGTTTGTAACTACCCCAAATATTAGTCTAAGACCCGCTTCAAGTATACCGATCGACTCAGAATTACTTTTTGAGTCAATTTAGCAATGTCCGTCCGTCCGTCTGTCCATCTATCGGTTTAAGCACGATACAGGTCGCAATCAATTGACTTGAAATTTGAAACTTAAGCATCTTTTCGCCCAAGGACGAAGCCTATTGAAACTGGAGTAAATCGGTCCATGTTAAGACCTAGCCCCCATACAAACACCCACTTTGGATTCGGCTTAAATGACTCTAATAACCGTATTATAATAGATATCACTTTGAAATTTGGCAGGTAATCAAATTTTGTATACACGAATCACTATTCCAAATTTCAAACGAATCGGGTTAGTCCTTCTGGTAGTCCCCATACAAACTACCCTCCCGATATTTACATAATTCCCTCAAAA